>JBBPDI010064607.1:0-19786 GCA_037974545.1 Cucumis variabilis
AAATCTCAACTTTTTCAAAATCAATCCTATTTTTCATTTTCTATCTCATTTTTAGACTATTTTTGGCAATTTCCCAATTATAATCTGTACTTATACTTGAAATACACTTTTGGTCCCCGTAACTTTGGGATTACTGGTTATTTGATCCTAAACTTTCAAAAGGTGTAAAATAATTCTAAATTATCCTTCATCCATTCTATCGTTAGTTGATTAACCAAAAATTATATGAGCAGATAAATTTTATAAGCATTTTTTAAAATTAAAACTCTTACAAGCTATAGTAAAATTTTATATTCTATCAATGATAATCCTCTATCACTATAGTCTATAGCATATCACTGACAGAATTTGCTATACGTTGTAAGTATTTTGTAAAATTTGTTATTTTTTAAATTTTTCCTAAATTTTATTTCAAGCTGCAATTATATATTACTTAATTTTAGAGGCATTTTTAAAAATACCAAAATAAATTAAAATATTTATAAGGTATAGTAAAATTATGGATTTTATCAATAATACCTATCGATTGACTTTTATCACTATCTATCAATGTCACTAATAAAAACATATTAATGGCTATTAAAGTCTATTATTGATAGAATCTGAAAACTTTTGTTTTATGTTGTAACTATTTTGTCAAATTTGCTACTTTTTACAACTCCCCTTAATTTTTTTAGGTGACTTTTTATATCTTTTTTTTTCTTTTATCTTTTTATTCATTTTTTATGTTTCCATTCACTCTCTCCTTACTCACCTTTCTCCTTGACCGAAGCACTCTCTCTTTTATTTCTTAATTTTGTTGTATCTTACCATTGGATAACCCTCTAGGTTTCAACTATTTCTCCAACTCAAATGTCCTGGTTTGAATCTTTTCGTTTTCCTTTTTTGAAACTTTCAACAACATTGACCCTTAGCCCACAATTTTTAATTAATCTACCTATGTTACAAAAAATGTAGGATTTTCTTTAAAAAATAAATGTCATAGTTTAAGTGTAATCACAAGATGAGATGATATAAACTTGAAATCATTTCATATTCATGTGCTATATAATCACAATTGCATATCATTATTGCAATAACCAAGTAAACCTTTGTTTGGAAGTACCTAGCGTTATTTGCAAACCATCATTACAGTCACTGACGAGGAGAGGCTTCAATGAAATGAAGTTGAAGTGGAATGAATAAAATACATAAACTAAGAACTGAAGGACATGGATGATAGATCGATCTTTAAAGGTGTTGAAATCTTATGGTAGAAATTAAAATGATAAATTCTAATTTCAAAGTGAGTTGCAAGGAAAGAGAAAGGGAGACTACGAGGGAAATGGAAAAGAAAAAAGAAAGAAGAAAAAAGAGAAAGGGTGTTGCAGACGAGGAGGAAGGTGGGAATGTCACACACACTCCCAGATCACCCACTCTTAACCCGAGAAACGACATGAAGTCAATTGATGTCGCCGTCCTTCTTCACAACACCAGTTGACTCTGACTGTTGAACCTTTTGCAATGCTAAATAACTTGAGTAAATTAAAACTTACGCAGCAGAATAACATGAGAAATATACATTGAACAAACTTCATTACATAACCTCAAAATAAGTAAGGTTAGATGCCATTGATTATAGACTACATTTTTAGACCAAACATAAACTAAACAACTTAACTTAACCCTAACTTATGTACAACACAAAAGTAACCTCAAGTACTGACCAGCAGCAACAAGACTATCAACAACTTTGCACAGCAGATTGAAGACAACGGTTAAGCTTTCGGATCATGATCTCTACCTGGAAAGTGAAAAAACTGAAAAGGGTGAACTAAATAGTCCAATGAGTGTCAATTTTAATAAACATACTTTTTAAAACAATTTAACTTTTAACGGTCTTTATCATAAATAAATCATAAAACATAACATCAAACATAAAATCTTTAAAACCTCTTTCTTGACATACTCTTTCTATCTTTCAATTGCTATACAACATGAATCACAAGAATGGAATATGAGACACTCTAATGGGCCCTCATCTCGTGATGTGATATTTACAAGACGGAATCTAGGCATCGGTAGTGCTCTATCTCGTATTAGCTACAATGAGGTAGGAAACTTATAGATCTTCATCTCAAGAGATGGAAAAACTAGATATCATATTTGTAGATCGTCTAATTAATTTGTCCTAGTGATAGGAAACTAGATATCTACTAAATACCTTCATCAAAAGAACCTCTCTGCAATCATATTCCCTGAAAGGTTGCTATTTATATCTTGGAACATTTTAGGTATAGTCTAAAACATGCTAAAATTAATTTTTAACTTAACTACTTATCATAAACATACTTGCTTTGTAAATCTCATGAATAAATTCATCAAGAAATACATGCTCGTCAAGTATTTCTAAACTCATGCTTTGGAAACTTTCAAAATCAATATACTCAAATATTCACACATCAAAGCATGCTTAAAACATTTGATAATAAATCGTATTTAGAAATCAACTTTAAACTCATTTTATCACTTACAAAAGGTAGCTTAGACCCTTGGCTTGTAAATCTACCCAATCTCCTTTTGATCTGAAATAATGAAAAATAATTCCATTTAATTTTCTTAGGACATAAAAATATCAGAATTTCACTTAAAATTTCCAAAAACACAAAAAAAAGCCCAAAATCACTTGTTGGCATAGCTAGCACAAAGGGGGTAGGCAGCAAGGCTAGTATGCGCGCATAAGGCTTGGGCAAGCCTTGTTGCGTGCTAATCTCACAAGCGGGGCCATGTTGCGTGCTCCTCATGCATTTCGCGTGACCCTTCATGCATATAGGGCTTGTCATGTGCGCTTGCTTGGCCGTCCGCGCCTTGTGCGTTGCTTGCCTTGCAGGTGGGCTGTGCATCCATTATAAGCCCACAAGTACCTTGCTAACCTATTTCAACCCAAAATGCACGTCCATCATGCCTAGTAATCCTTCATACTTGACCAACCATCATCACTATCCAGGACATCATTTTTCGGTCAGAACCTTAATTCCACTTTAGGGGTTAATATCTTAAATTCCATAACTCAAATGAAAATATTTCCTTCTAAAAAGTTTCTGAAAAATGCCTTAACTAACTTACCTCAAACTTTCAGCCAAAACCTCCACGATTTGTGTTCTATAGCCTCCTTGAAATGAACACTGCTCATAATCTTTTTGAAAATGACCTTTCTCTCTTCTTTTGGCTCAAACTCAATATTCCTCCTCTTAAAATTTAACTAGCAGCCCTAGCTTAGAAAATAGGTTGAATTTGTGATCTTTTGAGACTAATTTCAGCAAAAACGCACAAGTAATTTAGGAGAAATTCCAATTTGAAGTGACCTATCTATATTGAGTCTTGCATGAAAAATTATTAACACCTCTTGCTTGTTGAAATTTAACCTATGCATGCACACATGACACTTGTAAAGTACTTCACCGAAGGTGTGGTATATCTAGAATATTTCACTTACAAGACCTATAGAGCTTCTCTTTTAAGAGTGCTAACCTCTCGGCGCCAAATAACCACACTTATTCTCTCTTCAAAATACAAATGATGGAAGTTATCTTGCTAAGGTGGAGTTTTTCTCCAAACTCCTCCTTACGAGCGTTAGCCATATCCTTGCTATTTGCCCGCTTAGTTAATTGACGATAACCACTAGCCAAGTGATGGATATAGCTCAGTTAATGTTATAAGAGATATAAGTTAAGCTTCTTATAAAAAATCTATCACATATCTTAAATTACAAATAACACATTGACAGATTAATAGTAAAGATGTAATGGATTGAAAAGACATAAATATACAATGTATTAAACAATATAGGCCTTATGCCACTGTACAATATGAACAAATACATTATAAAGAAATAAAAAAAATGGAAAGTACATAATTGGCATTACAAGTTAGGGAAAAGATTGAAAAATGACCTCTTCTCCATTCGAACTCTAAGCTCTCACTTACAAACTGACCGTAGAAGAGAAGAAAAACTTTTACAATGGTTTTGCGGACGATTCATCACTTATATTTATTCCTCTTCCTTCTTTGTGATTTCTTCTCTTCCATTTTCAGCAACATTCTTTGAAGCTATTTCACAATGGTTTCAATATTCTTCTTCATCTTCATTATATTCGAGAATATCAAGATTGTTTAAATATCATTTTAAATGATCAACAAATGATCTTCTACGGTTATCAACACAAATATTTACCATGGCCAACATGATCATTTAAATTTGAAGTCTTTTTTCCATCGCTTAAAACAAACTACACAACCGTGTTAATCTGAGCTAAACGATCACTTACCATAGTTAACATGATCATTTAGCATGGTTAACATGATTGTTAAATTTTGAGTTTTTAACGATCATTACATTGGACTACACGATCGCTTATCATAATCAACTTAATCATTTTTCATGATCAACACAATCATTGAAATTTGAAGTCTTTTTCTCCATCATTAAAAAAGAACTGCCTGATCGTGTATCATGACCTAAATGATCGTAGATAATTCATTTAGATTATCGTAACACGTTCATTTTGAAGAATATTACTAGCGTGCGCATGTGATCGATTAATCGCGTGTTCACTAGGGTATTTTTTATATTTTCCATTATGAGCTTGTGTACTTTTTTTGTTTTCGAATTTGTTCTTTAGAGTGTAAATATTTTACTAGTTTGTTATATTTTTTTAAATGATTGCAAGGTCAAAGTTGTAAGATCAAAGACACATGCGTGTAGCAAAATAGTTATACCAATCATTCACAAGCCCACCATTTGATTTTGCAACTTTGGCCAAAACTTGAAGTTGAAACATGAATTCCTTTCCGATGATATAGACACAGGTGTTCCATATTGACTTATGGTTTTGTCAAAATATAACTTAGCCAATTTATCTAATGAAGGTTTGTTTGATGGGAATGGAACACACTGTCTTGGTAAATCTGTCTATAATTACCCAAATTCCATCAAAACCACCTAGGGTTTTGGGTAGCCCAAATAAGTAGACAATAGTAATATATTTCCATTTCCAATCAGTACTTGACAAGGGACACAATAATCCACCAACCTTCTGGTGTTGTGGTTTTACTTATTGACAAATCAAACACTTGGCCACAAACTCGGCCATCTCCCTTCACAAACTTGGCTATCCGTAATGAGCCTTTAGAGTCTCTTGTATGTTTTAGTACTGCTAGGGTGCATTGCATAAGTCGAACTGTGTGCTTCCTCCAAAAGACTCTCTTTCAGCGCCTGATTGTTTGGAACGCATACTTTGTGATCCCTTAGCAATGTGATGTCGTTTCTAAATGCGAAGTTGGATCGTTTCTCACATCTTACTTTCTCGGTCAGCCCTCTTAGTTCAAGATCTTTAGGTTATGTCCTAACAATTTCTTCTTCAAAGGTGGCCTTAACCAAAAATCGAGCAACTAAATTCCCTATTGACCTGAACTCAAGGTTGCCTTATAATCTCTTAACTCTTATAAAAAATCTCACATTTTTAAAATATGTCTGAAAGCAAAAAGAGGCACGACAATTCTAGTTCTTGTAAATAATTAAAGAAAAAGAAAGGCTTAAAGTTAAAAAAAAAAGAGTGAAGAAAATAAAGAAAGATAGAAAAAAAAACATAGAGAAGTTTTTATTTTCCTTACCTTCCTTTATAGTATTGCTTTCTTTTACTTGATGAGAAAATAACAATGATTTAGGTGTGGATCTATTTATAGGGCCAACAAGTCCAATTCCTAATAGGATTGGAATGATATCAAATCTTTTTTAATAATAAAATAAGAAAATCCAATTATCTTATGTTATTTTAAAAGATTTTATTTTGGCCGGATAAATTTTGAATTTCACTTTTGAGATAATTAAAATCTTTAAATCTTTCAAATTATAGATTTTATCCCTAATTTTGAAATTAAAATTTAAGTTCAAAATGCAAGTCAAATTAACTTACATATATGGTCTCCATTTTTATCATAAATTTACATTGGAGCCATAAATCCAACTTTATCCCAGAATCGAGTTCTCTCATTTATCTCAAAATTAAAATTGGTCATTCCAAATTCTTTTGCATCATCAAGATAAATTAGGATATGGTAGAAACCTCATCTTTATCTCAAACTAAAATATATCCCAAATTTATCCCAAAAATCAAATTTAAATTTTTATTCTTAAATCAAATTAAATTGCAGATAAAACCTTGAACTTTCCTCAAATTAAGGTTTGACCATATTCTAACTCTTATTTCAAATTTAAATCAAACCCATGTACTAAATTCATAGTTTGATTAATTTGATATGTCGAATTGAGCATAAAAAAAGGCTCGTATTTTGACTTCAACTTTATCTTTTTCGAGATTCATCCAATACGTGCATAAATCTCGAAAAAGAGCATCTGTTGAATAAGAAATTTTGGAACCAATCATAAATTGCCACGTTATTTATTAAATTAATGATGAAAAATATAAATAATTAAATTTGAAATAATTAAAAATTGTCGTATGTCCCAAATTAAAATTGAAGACATAATTGATCAATTTTTACGAGGCCACATGTTTCAATTATGACCGTTGGATCAAGCTAATTATTTTTATTCAATTAAATATTGTTTACTTGGGCTAAAGTTCAATTGAGCCAAAAAAATAAGTATAATTTTGCTCAAATACTAAATATGATCCAAATACATGTGGTTGAGCCCATAGATCTAGTCCATGAACCAACCAGGTCCAAGCCTATAAAGCCTTCAGAGAACTCTATAAATAGAGGAGTTTTATTCATTTGTGGGGGAGATAAAAATTTTGACTTCAGAAGCTCTAGAGAGAATTCTTCCAAGAGCTAGAAGACCACCTAACTCCTTAAGCCGACCATCTTCGAAGATTGAAGTTCCTTTGAAGATACAAGCTTTCTTCTAAGGCTCCAACTTCAAGAATATCACGTGCTTCACTTCCTCAAATCAAGCATAGGTATCCAGTTAAGAAAGAATCAAAGGACAAATACTTAGGCATTGAGCCCAAGAGGAGAGGGAAGTTTGGGTTTACCAGACGAAGAGATGCTAGGCGTTTAGTTATAAGCTTAAGTGTATTGTTGTATTTTGATTAAGTCTTGTATCTTAATACCCATCTACTAAACGCCTTGTCGGTAAAAAGAGTTAAAGTTTGTTTTATCTTTTCCGTATTAAGTTCTTTATTGCCTATAGTATATTTGTTAAGTTAAATGTCTAGTGATTAAGCTAAGTTAAGAGAGTTAAGATGAGTATCTTTGATGTTTAACCGTGACAAGGATGCTCAAGTTAAACCACGTCTCGCAAGATAAGCAAGCAGGTCTGCAGAGCGGGGTGTAACATTAATTGCGTGTTGGCTGGGACATTTTTTGGTATTTTTCATTGTGGTCTTGTAGGCTTTTTTTATTTTCAAAATTGTTCTATATAGTGTAAATATTTTTATGATTTCTTATATTTTTTAAAAAACCTCAATAATTATCCTAATAAATGTGTTGTAATTAATTCTCGTTACAAATGTCTTGTAATAATTAATTTTCAAATACATGTTTTCAACTATAATTTCAACAAAGGATTGTGTAAAGCCCAACAAAGGAGAATGTTTTAGAACTCGATAAAATTTTATCCCAAGATTCATCAAGATCTAAAACAAAAAGGTTCATGTGTTAGATTTAAGTGCAATGTTCTTCTGAGATCCACCAAAATTTAAAACAGAAAGGTTCATGTCTTCAAATTCGGTGCAATGTTGTCTAGAGATCCACTAAGATTTAAAACAAAAAGGTTCATGTTTTAGATCTCGGTGGAATGTTGTTGCTTGTGTAAATGCTTTAACTGCTTTGGAGTTAATCTCACTCAACAGTTGGTTAACTCCACGGACTTAGGAAGAAGGTAAAATGCAATGTTGTACTCGCATATCTACTTTTGAGCAACAAAGATTAGAAACTTGGAAAATAGTGTTGTTGTCTATGTTGGTGTCTCATTTTACATGATGCGTCATTGATCAGATCATTGCATGCACTAAGACTTGTAGTTGGCGATATACACTGGCCAAGTGATGAAAGTAACTTAGTTAATGCAATAAGACTTGTATGAAAAGGTTCTTGCGAAGAATTTATCATAAATCTTAAACTATAAATAACACAATGACAAATGGACAGTAGAGACATGGATTGATTGAAAAGTGTAGAAATATACATTGTATTAAAGAATGTAGGCCTTCGACTGTTATACCGTATAAAAAAATACAATGTAAAGAAATACAGAAATGGAAAGAATAGAGTTGACATTACAAGTTAGGAGAAATGGGGGACTATGATCTTTCACTCCAGTTACAAGCTTTCACTCTATAGACTGATCGGAGAAGATGAAGAAGTACTTTACAGACGATGGTAAGGTTGCTCCTTGCCACCAACTCTCTAAGAGTCTACCCAGCTCTTTAGACGTATTGTTGACAGTCCATTCAGACATCGCCCTCCTCTTGGTAAGGGTGGAGTTTCTTTTTATAGGCATTGGGTGAGAAATCTAGCCTTCTGAACATGTCAGTGCCAAAAGTTGCCACTATTGTCAAGTCACATCAACTTCATCTACCACTTTTGTCTTTTAGAGAACCTCTTCTCTCATTCTGATGTGGTTTTTTTGCCTAATATTTGCGCGAGTTCCTTTTCGATTCACTAGATTATTCTTTTGTTCTTTAGCTTAGGTTTAAACACTAAAAATCGGGTAAAGCGGGCATAAAGCTTATGTAAAGTGTATTTCTAAATATTTATGAATTTACAACATAAGTGACACGTTTTGATACACTCCTTATGCATTTAGGTCCCATTATTCTATCTAAAATGCCATAATAAAGGTTCCACTAAGATTTTAAACATAAAGGTTCATGTTTATGGATCTCGATGTTAGTCTAAGCAAACTCGGGTCCCAAGAGTTTGAGAACTTGGCTTTATTATACCTCGTTCAGCAAAATTCTTCCCAAGATTCATACCAAATTGACAAAAATATCATCAATTTTTAAATTTATTATTTTATTATTGTAATAGTTAATGACTTCCTAAAGAAGTTTGGAAGTCTCATACAACAAATTCCAAGAAATTAACTCCAAAATTTCATTTTTTCCAAAAGTGTTTGGTACTTTCCTCTCATTTCTACATTCAATTTCAGTCTTCTCAAAAAACTCAAGAAACAAATCAGATGTATATAGTGCACTTTAGTTAAGGAATTACATTGTTCTTAACGTTTGCATACTGAGGAGGTTGTTTATTATTATTGTAATGTATTTTCTTACGTAATCTTAGTGCTGATTGAAAGATCTCGACCGAATTTTAGATTGATTTAACCCAAGATTAGTTAAAGGTTTCAAAACCCGACTAAGTTTATAATGTTTTTCCCTCAAGATTACAGTTGTGTTTATTAACTTTCTTTGCATATTTGCAGGATACCTCGTGTATTTGTTGGTTTTGGTAGTGAATGGAAAGAGTCTATGAAATAATATGTCAGAGGACAAATCAAAAGGTTAAATTTAGACGTTGGTATTAAATTTGAGGATTTTTTAAGAGAAATCTATAGAATTGGTGGGATAAGTTCTACTAAGTATGATTTGATTTTGAGGTGTTTATATAATGTAAAACCTCTTATAGGTGCTTTCGTTATTAGTAATAAAAAAGATCTTAATTTTTTTAAGTGGTGATGATGTGTCCCAAGTTACTGTTTGTTTTTGTTATACGCATACATTTGTTCATGGGTATGTTATATTAAGCTCTAAGAAAATGACTTAAGAGGTGAATTGAATAAAGGATGCATTCATATCCATGTGTTGCTAATTTCTAAATGATAAACATGTAGTACAAGTTTTCCTATCACTTTCATAAGTGTAAGCGAAAAGACAGGTTTCTTGAGTAAGCTAAGGTCGAACACATGAAATTTCTATCAAACCTTAGTTCTAAGATCTACTTCTCTATTAGGCGATATACAATTCTATACAATATAAAATAAACGTGTGTATATGTATTAAAACTACTACTTACACTAGAGATTCTGTAAAGGGACTAGAAATAGGGGAAGTGTGGAAAGTTGAACTAACTTGTATTAAATAAGTATGAACGAACGTCTCCGCATTATAGGCGATTAAGCCATGTGGTAGTCCTTGATGCGATAAAGATTAGTTAATTATCTTCTAATTAATTCAAGCACTTGTCAGTGCCTAAACGCCACACTTACTCACCTCTCATGATGTAAATGATAAAGATAAATTACGTGATAGCTATCTAGATTTCATCGCTTGTAAGGGTCACATTACCTCTCTTTTAAGGATGACAACGTCTCAGCGCCAAGCTATCACACTTGTTCTCCTTTCAAAACACAACTGATGGAAGTTTGATCGCCAGAATGGTGTTTGTCTCCAAACTCTTTCCTGTGCGCGTTTAGCTACGTGGTTGCTACTTACTCTTTTGAGTAGTTGACGACAAACGCTGATCAAGCGATGGAGTAAAGCTCTATTCAATGTGATGAACCTTATAAGCTACATCTCTTATCAAGAATTTATCACAAGCACATACTACTTATAACACTTCACAAATGAATAGTAAAGAAATGATAGATTGAAAGGGAATGAACTTATAATGTATTAAAGAATGTAAGCCTTTCGGCCATTTACCATATGAAAGTCAATAATAACTTGTAGAAATACAAGTTATTATAGTCTTTATGTAGAATAATGAAGTCTAATTGCATGAGAATAGAAGAAAACAAGGAAAAACGAAGGCGGTTTGATTAATCTATGAATAGCATGATACAAAAGAACATCATCCATGTTTTATTGTGTTTTAGTGCTCTAATTACAGGATTTTAGACAGAATAAGTAAAGCTTAGAGATATAATGTTTACGTAAAAAGACGCGTCTTACCTATACAGAGACAAATAAGTAAGCTAGACGATATGAGGCAATAGCAGACAAAATTGGTTGACACAAAAGTCAGAAAAAGGACATTTGCGAAGCGCTAGTATAGCTTTTCAGAGCATTAATGGCGCTTGGGATGTCCAGAAAACTCCACCACTCGCCTATAAATAGAGCCTCTCACTTCAGAACAGAGTGTGCATAAATTGGCCGAAGAACAAGTTTTTAAATCATTCATCTTCTCCATTCCCTTGAGTTTTAGGTGAGAGCTTATAACAAAAGAGAGAACATTTTTTTCCCCTTCATCTTCTCCCTAACTGAATAGGCAAAAATCAGATCCAAAGAGTATGAGAAATCATATTATGAGGTGTAACACTTTCTTATGTATTCCATTTTGTATCTTTATCGTACTATTTTGTAAGATGTACCTCATGTCTGAAAGGCCTAAAGTTATTTTATTCAAAACAGTACATTTCTTCTTCTATTCTTCCATTTTTTTATTACTTTTCATGTTCAATGTCACACCTCACCCCAGACACCTGCATGCTCGTCTCGAGATGCGACATGATGTCAGCTGAAGCCATTCTCCTTCAAAACAACCTCAACTGACAAATAACATGAAAACATGAAACATTCAACAGCAGAAGTCTTTAAAATTGGAATACTTAAAATCATATTGTGACCTATCTTGAAAGCCTTTTTCATAAATGTATAAAACATGAAATATATGTACTTTTAACTAAACAGAGTAATACTTTTAGTAAAACAATTTCTTTTATGGTTACAAACTTAGTTGGCTTCTCAGCAGTATGTTTAGCACGCGAAGATCCACAATCTGCACTTGAAAAGAGATAAAATGTTTTGAAAGGGTAAGTCGAAAGACTTAGTAACGGTCTTTTGAAAATAGGTTTTCATAAACATTTTAGTATAAAAATGAAGCTTAAATACATTTTTTTATAAAACAATTAAAACGTTGAAATCTTTTGTATTTTTAAAGACAGTCCTCCATAACCACGGGAAGTGAGAGATGGATCTATTAAGGGACAGAGAAGCATGTGCCCCTTCACATTCCTGGTTTTTGTATTTTAATATTAATTTTGAAATGTTAAATTATAATATATGTTAAATAATGCTTTATTTCTACTATATTCTGCCTTTTGTATAGTGGCACCAGCCTCCTTTAAAACCCTAAGGTCTTGAGTTCAAATCTCATCTACTAAAATTATTTTTTTTTGTTAATAGTGTTTCTCTACATATGATTTCTGGATACGTCACTGCGGGCAGTATGTATCCCTTCATCCGAAAATGAGATAGTCGATGTGAAGCTATCCTCCTCCTTTAAGGCATAAATATATATATCTATCCTAACGGTTCATTGTTAAAAATAGGTTCGTCAGTCGTACCATTAGTATGAAGTTAACCACATATATACAACAGGTCTCAAGATATTTTCGTGCATGGATAAAACATTTGAAATCATTGAAATATTTCCTGAAATATTTCATTAATCGTGAAATAATTTAAACATGGTATCACTTGAAACAATTCACACACATTTATCATAAACATAACTCGAAATCATGCTTTAGTAAATCATTTCACAAGCTATTGCTTGTAAAGCTTAGAAACATGTTTAATAAATATTATTTAAAACATTTGTTACTTACAAGCTATTACTTGTGGAACTTGAAATCATGTTTATTAAATCACTTTGAAATCAATGTGTTACTTAAAATACTTGTCCAGATTCTTGGCCAAAAATTCTTTCTAATCCTCCTGATCTTGAAAAATTCATATTTATTCCTTATTTCGTCCCTTGAACATAAAAATATCCAAAACTTTCCTTAAATATTCCAAAAATAACCTCTGTAACATAACAATTTTGTCCATCTCGCCTAAATTTTTGTCCAGAATACATGACTCGACTTAGAAATATCTGACCTTTTACAAAGTTTCTCTAAAATGGCTTAATTTTCTTACCTCAAATTTGTGAAGGCAAATTCCAAGTAATGAGTCATGTAGCCCTCTGAAAGTGCATCTTACTCAGATTCACCCGAGAAAGAACATTCTCACCTTCTCTTGATCAAAACACAAACCTCATTGAATTCAAAACATACAACAACCCTCACTCATAAACTAGACACAATTTTTAAACTTTCAAAACGAATTTTAGTAAAAATTTCCGAGTGAGTTGTGAGAAACTCCGTACTGAAGTTAGCTATTTATAGAAAGCCTTGCATGAAATAATCTTGACACCTCAACCTTACTTAATCCACCCTTAAATTTCCTTAAGACACCTCAAACTACCTTTCCACATAAAAATTCATGTGAACATTACTATAAACATGCCACATAGTTGTCCAAAATGAAAGCTAACCTTCATGACCATCTCGCCTAATTTCTCGTCCAGGCTACATGGTCCGACTTAGAAAAATCATAACTTAAAATTCATATTTTTTTATAAAACTTCCTTCGACAAAGTTGCTCTAAAATTTCTTAACTTTATTACTTCCAAATGGTAGAGCAAAATGTTAAACGATGAGTTCTGTAGCTTTCTGGGAGTGCATCTTGCTCAGAATGACCCAAGAACTGACCTTCTCACCTTCTCTTAACCAAAACACCAATCTTCTAGCATCCAAAATGCCGAGAATCCCTCATTAAAAAACCAGACAGAATTTCTAAGCTTTAAGTCTAATTTGTGTGAATTTGGTCAAGTGAGTTGTGAGAAATCCTTTGTTGAAGTTAGCTAAAACGCCTAACCTCTATGATCCTTCTTTCTCACCAACTTTAAACGCCCCAAACCCCTTTCTAACCTCTATAACATTTCTCCAAGCCAACCCAAAACGTCTAAACACATCTCTAAGACACTAAATAACCTCTTTAGAGGTTCTTTCCTTCCCTTGGTCGCTCAATGCTAACCTCTAAACGTTCAATGTGCTATATATAGTTTAACTTTGTGTATTTGGATTCCGAAAGGTGAGCAAGTATACCAATGGTGTTGAGAGGATGCTTGTCCTAATTTGAACTTAATATATACTTTATATCGCCTTGAATTATTAAGGCAAAATTCCTTGCGATTAGATAATTAAACTATTCCTTCATCAACATACTTAGAAATGTTCAATATCCATTTTCATCATCTTGCCTTGCTCAACTTTGCACCATCAAGCACCTTAGTGTAAATAGTTAGGATAAAAATATATTGTACATAATTTTACTATGTAGTTATATGGCATGATTTAGTTGCACAATAAGATAATTAGGCACTTAAATTCCATGTATTTAACCCTAGACTTACTAGGAAACCTCTGTTCGCTTATACTTGGTCGATGGAGAGGAAAACTTGCATGACATGTACATCTTTAGAAAGTTAGCAACGTATGAATAGGAATGCACCTTTTAACTCATAACCCTATTCAGCCGCCTAATAGTCGCTCACTTAGAGCCTAGCATGATAAATCCATGATAGAACCTTATGCATGGAATATATTTCAACCAATTACAATGAAAGTACAAAAATGGAAAGCAAGAAAAGGGAGACAAGGTGCAAAATGCGTAAGCAATCCTTGGCTCTTTTACAAGTTAGGAGTCAAATTGCTTCTTTTGCTGCTTCACAAGCAAGGATGTACACAACCTCCATAGTAGAGTTTGCAATGCATCTTTGCTTGATGCTACACCATACTATAGCTCCTCCCTTCAAGGTGAACACTGATCCAGATGTGAATTTCCTAGAATCCTTATCGATTTGGAAATCAGAGTTAGTGTATCTTGTAAGGATCAAATCCTTAGCTCCATATACAAGCATGTAGTCTCTCGTTCTTCTAAGATGCTTGAGAATAATTTTAATCGTTGTCCAGTAGTCTAACCTTGGATTAGACTGATACCTACTGACTATTCCCATTGCATAACAAATGTCTGACCTAGTACAGTGCATAGCATACATTAAGCTGTCCACAGCTGATATATAGGGAATACGTCTCATATTCTCAACTTCTTGAGGTGTCTTAGGACATTGTTCCTTAGACAAGTAAACTCCGTTCTTGAAAGGTAACAAAGCCTTTTTATAGTTATGCATTGAATATTGAACCAACATTTTGTCGATATAGGTTGGCTGAGACAGTGCTAGCATTTTGTTCTTACGATCCCTTATGATTTGGATCCCAGGAACATATTTCACATCTCCTAAATCTTTCATTTGGATTTGGGCTGCTAACCAAGTTTTAACGTCAGTTAGGTATCCAACATCATTTCCAATCAGAAGGATATCGTCCACATAAAGTACTAAGAAAGCTACTTTATTTTTGTTGATTTTCTTGTATACATAAGGTTCATCAACGTTTTGGTCAAAACCGTAAAATCTGATCGCAGTATCAAATCTAATGTTCCAAGAGCTAGATGCTTGTTTCAACCCATAAATGGATCAATTCAGCTTGCAAACCTTTTGCTCCTAACCTTGGGTATGAACCCCTTGGGTTGAGACATAAAGATACTCTCTTTAAGATTACCATTCGGAAAACAATCTTGATATCCAATTGCCATATTTCATAATAATAAAAAGTGGCTATGCACAAGAGAATCCTTATAAACTTTTACATAGTAACAGGGGAAAAATTTTTCTCATAGTCAACCTCTTCCCTTTGGGTATACCCTTTTTGCTACAAGCCTAGCTTTGAAGGTTTGTGCCTTCCTAGCTGAATTTCTCTTTCTCTTGTAGATCCATTTGCATCTTATGTGTTTCACCCCTTTACGTAGATCTACAAGCTCTCACATTGAATAAAAGTACATAGACTCCATTTCAAGGTCTATGGCTTTGACTCATTGGTTCTTGCCTATATCATTCATTACTTGTTTATAGGACAATAGATCCTCAACACCATCATCTAGTATGACAACCTGAGTTTTAGATAAATCCAAGTAACAATTAGGTTGCGATAGAATCATCTCACTACATCGAGGCATTCTCAACGATTGAGAAGGATGAGATTGGCCTAATGGGTTAGTTTCATCAACTCTTGATGAGGGCCCAACTCCATCAACATCCCTTGTTGAGTTATGTTATGACCGAGATGTGTTTTGAATGAGACATGCTCTGACATAGATACGTTATAATTAAGATATGTTATTACTTCGATGAGATATGTTGTTACTGTGATGTGATATTTATGATATGCTATGTATAGGCTATGGTGTTCTGTTAGCTTTGTCTGTTAGAGTCGTACCCACATGGTTGTTCCTCGGGATCACCACCAGCATATGTTTTGTGAGTGATTTGATAAGGTCACTTACAACTTGATTCTCTTAGGTGTTACTTTGGGTCACCGAAGACTAGTTCCTCTTAGGTGTTCATTCAGGATCATTAAAGACTAGATGTGTTTCTTTCAGGATCACTAGATAGCGTATGTTTGACAGCACGATAGTTATGGAGTACTTCCTTCCAAGACCCTAATGGAAAGTTAACAGACACCTAGCAGGACTAGTAGTAGGTCCCTTACTAAGTATATGTTTATATTCACTCTTTCTATGTTTGATTTTTCAGGCAAAGGTAGAGGTAGAGAAAAGTTGGCCAATGACAAGAAGTGACTGTGGTTCACCATAGGAAAAAGTTTATGATTACTTTTGCTTTTAAGTTTTCAGTATTCAGTATTTTATTTAAAATTTCAAAACTCATGAGTACTCTTATGATATTTTCTTATTATTTTAAATAGGGCCCGAACTAGGATTTGACATTTACTTTTATTTCTGCATAATTTATTTATAATTTATAAATGAGTATCTTAGGTTTTTATTGAAAGATTTAGTATCTTCTTTTTCTTTTTTTTTTTTTAAATTTTTAAAATTTATTTTAATAGTAATGACCTCAACTTAGTATAAAGAGTTTGATCATTACAATTGGTATCAGAGCCTCAGTTTTAGGTTCAGTTGATCGACTTACGATGTAAGTCTTCGATTTGATCCCAATGGCTAATATGGTCCTTCGTCACTCGCGCATGTATGTTTTATGATATAAGTTTATGATTATGCATATGTTTATGACCTTGTCTGCATTAAACTAGAATTATATGAATGTTATGACTTAGTAGTGAAGGATTTTTTGTGGTGGAGTTTAGGAAAAATGCCACCACGCAGAAGTGTTCATAGAGGTGGTAGAGAAGACAGAGGAATTGGACGTAACCAGCTTGAAGGACAACCTGTTGTACAAGCTATCGACCCTGCTGCACCTGTCACTCATGTAGACCTTTCTACCATGGAGAAAAGATACAGAGATTTGTTATTCGAAGCATTGGCACAACATCAGCCTGCCCAGCAGACCCAATCAGCTTCTGTTCAGACCCCAGCTGCAAGTGTTAAGATCCTTGCTGCAGGAGTTCAGGCCCTAGTTGTAGCCCAGAATGTACCTGCTCATCTATCAGCAGAAGCCAAGCACTTGAGGATTTCAAGAAGTATAACCTTCAAACTTTCGATGGATCCTTGGAAGACCCTACCAAGGCACAAATGTAGTTGACCTCTATGGAGCCTATATTTCGATATATGAAGTGACCTAATGACCAGAAGGTTCAGGCTACCATGTTCATGTTGACTGACAAAGACATGGCTTGGTGGGAGTCCACTGAGAGGATGTTAGGTGAGAATATAAATCAAATCACTTGAAAACAGTTTAAGAGGATTTTTTTATGTTAAATTCTTCTCTACCACCCTAAGGGATGCCAAGCGCTAGAAGTTCTTAAGACTAAAGTAAGGCAATATGATTGTAGAGCAGTATGATCAGGAGTTTGATATGTTATCACACTTTGCTCTTGAAATGGAAAAGATCGAGGTTAACAGAGTCGACAGATTCGCAAACCAAATCAACAGAATAAGATATCATATTAAATCATATAAATATATCATTTTTCACAACACATCTTTTCATATAAATGAATTATCTCAAATAAACACACATTAGTTAACAGTCATTCCTTTCGCCAAGGATCACGAATCACTCTCTACACTAGGTCATGTAACTTTGCGTTTAGACTAATGAGTTTTTCAGCATCCGAGAGTATACAAATTTGTCCTTGTTACTCAGACCGCTAAGCATTATACGCTCCTTTCAACACATAAGTCAGCTTCTTATCATCATATCGCCTCGTACACCCCATGGTGGCCTTAACTCATTATGTACACATAAATGTTAATATTATCTAAAAAAACCAACTAATGGTTTGAAAACCATTTCATAGTATTGAAATCATAATCATTAAATCAATCTTTAACATTATAAATCATGCTTGAAAACATATAAACTTTTCATAGAAATCTCTTTTGAAACACTTCTCATTTGAATTCATCTTTCAAATCAGTAAAGAGAAATCATAATAAGGATTTAACATGAAAGCTTTTAACAAAAATATTCACAAAACTTTTAAGAAGAAAACACTCACAAACTTTATTAAAGAAGTTCTTCCTCTTCTTGCAAGCCTCTTCTCTCGTAGCTAAACATGCAACACTTTAACACTTTAATATTTCTATTTAAAAAAATTACCAAAACAAAAAGACTGAGGTCCCTCTATTTAAACTACTCCTTAAACCAGGTTGGTCATGCGTAAACTCTTCTCAGATTGCCAGATCCTGCTTCTTAATGGAGTACGTGTAAACTTAAGATGTGTCCTTAATCATGCTTAGCTTGAGTTTCATGTGGCCCATTAATCACACTTAATAAATTCCTTCGAAGTTTTCTTACTTCTTTTCGCCAAACTTCATTCTACGAAGAACCTTACTAATTCGACCTTTCTCGTGAACATCCTTATCGCGTGGTTACACTTACATTTTAAAAGTCTACCTTGCGAACTACTTTAAGCAAAACCTTCTTATCGCCTACCCCCTTCAAATGTCTCCTTGCGAAACCTTCTTCTCGAAATACTTGATTCTTCTCGTGAAGACCATTTTAAAATACCAATCCTGAACACAACCAAATGTTTGCCTCTCAAGGCTTAACTTAGACGTAAGTTTCACAATTAATCGGTCGCACGCATGCGTGTAATTCTTCTTCTAAACGATCATAATACACGATTGTGTAGGAAATAATACATGATCGTGTAGGCAGTATCAATACCGGTCACACGCACGTGTGTAATTCCTCTTCTAAATGATTATGATATGCGATCGTGTTGAAAATAATACACGATTGTGTATGAAAGAATAAACGATCATGTAGTTCTTTTTAACAATGGAAAAATGCTTCCTGTAATTCTTCTTCAAAACGATAAAGAGACGCAATCATGTAGGAAATGATACATGATCAAGTAGTTCTTTTTAATGATGGAAAAAATGTTTCAAAGCTAAATGATCGTGTTGACTAGGTAAACGATCGTTTAGATCATATCAAACTGATATTTAAACGATTTTGATATTCTGGGAGAGGAGTTGTAAGAAATAAATATAGAAGATGAAAAAAGAAAGAAAGAAAAAGAAAATGAATAAAAATAGAAGAAAGAAAATCTTATATAGGAGTTGAAGAAATCTAAAAAAGAAGATGAATAAATCGCAAAGAAAAGAAAAAAGAGAAGTGACGAATCATCCAGAATATCAAATAAAAATATAAAATTTACGAAAAGTTTCTACTGACTTCATGAGCTTTTTAATTTTATTACACGAACTAAATATTTTTGTATTTTGTTTTATTTATAAAATTAATCATAATTAATTGCAAGACATTTATTAGAAGTATTAATTAGAAAATATTTTTACATGAATTAATTAAAAACACTTATTAGAAGAATTGATTACAAAACATTTATGAAGAGAATTAATTACAAGAATTAATTGCAAAACATTTATGAGAAATGGTTGAAACACCTCACACCTAAAATCAAATGTGCAATTTTTTTCTTTTGTGAAAAAACAACACTACAGTTGGA
>JBBPDI010064644.1:0-36717 GCA_037974545.1 Cucumis variabilis
TGTAGGAAGATCTACATAGAGGAAAAGAATGGAAGGAAATCGGGCAGGCTAGGGTTGGATTTGGGCACTCCAACTTGTGATAGGGATTTGCTTGGTGGCTGCTTCGGATTCGAGACATCCCATGGGCTTTTGTGGAAGTAGCATTTCAAGTCTCAAAATTACTTCAACAACAATTTCACCCTCAAACGAACTTAAAAAGTACCTACGAAGTATCTAGAGTGCCTCTTTAACTATCAAAACTCTCAGAAAAACCTATAAAATACACAAGAAGTAAATGGTTCATGACGTTCACTTTGCTTCACAACCTAAAAAGTTTCTATAGATTTTTTTCCAATAAGTTTCCCAATAGTAGTGCATTGTTCACGAGATTTGAAAATAGTCCAAATGTATATAAAATGAACCAATTACAGACGCACATAGATAATTTGCAATTGACAACTAAAAAATACACCAACACTAAGCTATTTAACCCCAAATCAATATATAGAGGAAAAAAAAAAAACCTTCAAGAAGATCATGAAAACTATTGAAATTAAAACTGAAATTAGAGAATTAAAAGTAAAGTTAGTGAAATTGAAGAGTCTTAATGAACATAATAAAGCTTGAAATACCCACATCTCAAAACTTCATTTATTCTGTTGTTTGTACACATAGTATTCATTTCACGCTTTGTTAAAGTAAAAACAAAAATTTCAACCATGTTTTAAGCTTACCTCAGGAAAAAAACAATGAGAAGATGACCTGCGACGATGAGCAGGACCTAAACGACGCGAGTGGATTGATGGCAACCGGACTGTATGTTCGACGACGACTACAAGGAAACGTGCGGCAGCCGCGGTGGATGGTGGTGAGGGTAATTTTGTTTAGAAAGGGAAAATGAAAAGTGGGGGAAAATAAAACGTGGATAAAAAGTGGGTGGGGGTAAAAGAGGGGAAATTAAAAGGAGGGAGGGAAAAGAAAATGGTGGGCGAGGGGTGTTATTTTTCAACTCACTTCTCTCCCCCACTCATTCTTAAAACGTGAGCTGGAAAAATAAAGGGTTTTTTTTTAAAAATATAACCAAGTAAAATATTTATAAAACAATTTTGAAAACAAAAAGCCAACAACTCACAATAAAAAAAATATAAAAAATGTTCTAATCAACACGCGATTAATCAGTCACATGCGTGTGTACTTTTTATAAACGATTACGATACGTGATCTATAAAAATGATACACGATCGTGTAGTTTTTTTTAACGATGAAAAATATGCTTCAAATCTAAACGATCGTCTTGACCATGTTAACTATGGTATGCTCGATCGTTTAGATCATATTCACATATGATCATGTAGTTCTTTTTAAACGATGGAAATGGACTTCAAATCTAAACGACCATGGTAAACGATAGTTTAGATCATATTCACACAATCTGTAGTTCTTTTCAAATAATAGAAAAATATCTCAAATCTAAACGATCGTGTTAATAAGAGGTAAGCAATCGTTTAGATCATATCGAAGTGATATTTAAACAATCTTAATATTCTGGAAAAGGAGATGGAAGAAAAAAAGAGAAGATGAAGAAAGAAATAAAATGAAAATGAATAAAAATAGAAGAAAGAAAATCTGGAAGAGAAGACAAATACATAGTAAAGAAAAAGAAAAAAAAGTGACGAATCGTCCGCAATATCAAGAGCAAATATGAAATTTATGAAAATATTTGACCGACTTAATGAACTTTTTGTTTTTGTTACATAGGTCGTAAATATTTTGATGTTTTGTTACATTTATGAAAATTAACCAAAAATAAAACCGCTCACTTCTAGTTAAATTAAATAATTTAATTAATAATTAATTAATAACTAAATTAAATAATTGCCTAGGTACCTAAGGATAAAATGTTCCTAGTTCAAATCCCTCACTCCCAATTTGTATTAAAAAAATTATTAATTTAATTTAATTAATTAAATATTTGAATTTTTTCTCTCATAACCTATAGTTTTTAATATAAATCTCATTTCTATTAATATCGGAACTGTATGCAAATGTAATAAATATCCTTTAATTTTAAATCATATTCAAATTAATTTTATGTTGTAATATATCGATATACATTGTATCATATACAATTAATATTATTTCCTTAATTGATTTGAACAATTCAAAATTTTCGAACTCAATCGCCTTTATTAATCCAAAGTGAGCTAATAGGGGATCTAATAAACCTAAAACGTTTGATTGATTAACCAATATTTATTAGTGAATTTTATAATAATAGCAAAGTTTACAAAATATGTACAACCTATAGCAAATTCTCTACTGATAGTCATTGATATGCTAAGTGATAGACGACTATCATTGATAAAATCTAAAATTTTGCTATAGCTGGTAAATATTTAAATTTATTTTGCTATTTTTAAAAAATTCCCATATTTATTAATTAATGGTCACTTCATTAAAATCCATAATTTTACTTTTAGCACTGTAGAACATGTTGCGTCCATAGATTTTACCATTACATGTAAGTTGATCCTTCATGAGTTGCTTGTAATTACAGTTGAGTTTAATTATAATTTTATCATTGCAATTACCTATTACTTCTTAATCACCACTAATCTCATTAATGAACCATTTGTTTATGATCCTACCATAAAATAAGTTCCTTTTGGCCAGTGAAAGGGCGAGTATACTTTGTTTAAGACCCAAAATTAGCACTTAATTAAGGAAACAACTCATCTACATCCCCTAAAGGCTGGAAGGAGTGAATTTCATCTTGTGTTAGCTATATTCCTGGCTCTCCACTTGATCTTCAAAATGTTAAGCTTATTGAGTTGGGGACTTGAATGACTCTCACTCATATAAATCAAAGAACAAAGCCCAAAAGGCAAAAGTTCATAACTCATTTAGGATATTGAGATCGAGTTACATACAACTATCCTATGAAATATTAATCTCTTCAAATAATGGTGTTATAATGAGAGATTAATTAAGTATTTTGAGGTCTAGTCTTATATAATCTCATTCTATAGAATACTTTCACTCGCATGTTTCTACACAAACAATTTGTATCACATCATGCATTTGTAACACTTGCAGAGTGGATCATGTCCATGATATTACCAGGATAAGGCAACCAACCTTAATCCATATACTATATATACTCTTTAAGTTATTACTTAATACATGACCTGTTGGAACGCCTTGAAGAAATATCGCTTAGACATAATGCCTAGACAGAATGCATGCTTTCTTGCCTAATATGTTGGTATCTAACCTTAATATATTGGTATCTCACCTAAACAAAACTCCTTCACTAGTCAGCTCATCTCCTGGTCAAATCGCCTAATGATCAACTCGCTCGATCAAAACGCCTACTGCAAAACATAAACAAGTTAGAATAAAGGCCGAGTTGTGGATCTCACTTTCTTTAAGATGTTTTACGACTCTACTCTTTTGTGCAAATAGTTTTGTATAGCTTTATCGTCCCGAGGATATAACAATTGTATTTTGTCAATCAGAATTGTACCAAATACTAATCAGAATACCAACACTCGAAACAGACACTATTTTTCTCTGAATGCTTAAAGAGAGAAAGTAAGAAATGGTTATGATTTTTTGATATATAGAGAATGAGGTGAGAAAGGTGTTTATATAGTGAAAGGGGAGAGAGGCTCCAAGAAAATCGCTGATTAATTATGTTACATTCAATTTGTAACTATTCAACAGTAACGGTGGTGAAAACGATTGAACGTTTATGTTTGAAAATTTTAATTTACAAAACGTGTATAACATAAGAAACTGTTTTGAAAATAAAAAATAGAGACATTTTTAAAAATAGCAAAATAAATTAAAATATTTACAAGCCATAGTAAAATGTTGGATTCTATCACTGATAGGATTCTATCACTGATAGTCTTCTATCACTATAACATATCAATGACTATCATTGATAGAATTTGCTCTAAGTTGTAAATATTTTGTAAATTTTGCTATTCTTGAAAATTTCCCTTAAAAAAATTTTTAGCAAAAAACGCCTACTGCAAAACAAAAACAAGTTATAATAAAAGACTGAGTCGAGGATTTCACTTTCTTTAAGACGTTTTACGACTCTACTCTTTTGTGCAAATAGTTTTGTATAGCTTTGTCGTCTCGAGGATAAAACAGTTGTATTTTGTCAATTAGAACTGTATCGAAAATTGATCAAAATACCAACACTCAAACAAACACTATTTTTCCCAAAATGCTCAAAGAGAGAAAGTAAGAAATGGTTCTAATTTTTTGATATATAGAGAATGAGGTGAGGAAGGTGTTTATGTAGTGAATGGGGAGAAAGGCTCTAAGAAAACTGTCGATTAATTATTTTACATTCAATTTGTAACTATTCAACAGTAGCGTAACGGTGGTGAAAACATCGAACGTTTATTTTTGAAAATTTTAGTTTACAAAACTTTTAAACATAAGAAACTATTTTGAAAATTAAAAATAATTTTAGCAAAAATATATTATATTGTTATTTTAGTCCTCGTCTCGCCACACCACACCCGACTGACTAACCGCCGGCAACACGCCTATGTGGAGATATCAACAAACTTACTTTTACCTATCTTTTCTCCCCTTCCAAAACATGGGTACTCCTTAAGGTCTAAACCCATAGATGAAAGTATGAGTACTTAAAGGGACTTCTACATTGCTGGCAATGTGGGAATGCCATTTTGGAATAAAATGTTAATATAAATTTTGCTTTCTAAAATTTTCATTCAACAATCCCCCACAATTTTTACTAACACAGTCCCCCACTTGAAAATTTTTAAAATATTTTCATCTAGTCGTGTCTATCTATGTAATGTTGTGCTTAAGCAAAGGTGTTTGATGACTTGAACCTTCACGTAGTGACAATGATTTAGAATATTGTAAAGTAACTCATGGTTTTAAACTTTACCTTTAAGAAGATTGCACACACAACATTATTCAAGTGAAGTTCTAAAATGCTTGTGCTTTAAGGCCTTGCAAGTATATACCAATTTAGTGGACGCTGTTGGGGCAAATATTGACTCATTAATATGTATCTTATTCTCAATCCATATCATGTATATATTATTCATTATCTTGATATTTTTATGCAGAATATAAAAGAATATTTCTTTATAAACTCAACAACATGAAAATCACCTAAATCGGAGTTCAAACGAAGAAAAACGGACAAAATAAACATCAGGGGCATGGTAAATAACCATTGACACGTGTCAAGTCTCTCCACGCGTGTATCAACCCAACCCTAAGATCACGAGTTTGAATCTCACATGTGGCGCTTTTAAATACATATTTTCATAAGGCAGTATGATAGCATTTCATCTCATTCGCGCGCTTGGCACCTTCACGACCCAAGTTTGATCCCTCCGCAACTCAAATTAAAATCCATTTTCTTAAACTTCTCGTTCGCACACGTTTTTTGTCTTAGGCGTCTCTCTGTGCGATACATGTTGCGTTCTAGTCGTTTGAGCGCCTCTCTCGTCCTGTGTTCAATCCCTAGCCAAAGTAAAACATTTTTTCCTGCACTTTTGAGTGGCAAAATCATAAATATTTTGCAACTATCCAAAATTTCTCCATTTTTCCATTAAAATTGAACGCGTCTGGGCCTAAAGGTCACAAGTTCGAGCTCACTTGATGCATATTTACCATATTTTCTATAAAACCCCTAATCACCCCTAATTTCATAATCAATTCACTATTTTCTCCAAGATTATCCTCAAGTCACCAAATTTCTCCCAATTTCCAGAATCTTTCCCCCATTTTGTCATTTTTCTCATCAATTAAAATTCCAGAAATCTTCATGATAGAGGGCTAAAATTCTTGAGGTAAATGGGCTTAGGTTAATTCATTCTTTGAGAATTTGTCTTTTTTAATTTTTCATGTAATTAGGGTTTGATTTAATCTTTGTTTTGATGTAATTTTTTTGTTGGAATCCACAATTTTGTATCAAGAATTAAACCCTTGTATCAATTGCTATAATTTTAGTCAATTTCTTTCTTGATTTTAGATTTAGATTCAATCTTTGTATGCAAAATACTTAAGTATCACAATTAATGCAAGGTTAATTGGATTACTTTTCTTTACACAAAAATTTACTTGATTCTTGATTGTTTCTCACCAATTCTTGAAATTGAATGTTGCTTGATGAATTCCTTCTTACCAAATTCTTGGAAATTAATTGTATTTTTTTTGCCACAATTAATTCCTTGATTACAATGAACTTGTAATTTTCTTTGAAGAACAAGTTAGGGCTTTAGTTAATATTGCAAGAATTAAACTAAGCCTCTATGAAAATCATCTCTTTTATTAAACTTTGATCAAGATTCTTCCAAGATCAAGCAAGTTGATCTTGTGAAGAATATTGAATCAAAGAACCCCTCTTAATTAAGCATGATTTAATTCTTGATTATCCTTGATTCAATGATAAGAATAGATTAATAGCCCAAGCCCATTCCTCACTTTTCTTATTGAATTTCAATCTTTAATTCCTTTTTCTTATGAATTGAGTTGCAATTTAAATTTTCCCTTAATACTTGGTCTCTCTTAATATCCCCCAAATTGTTTTCAATGTCTTTCTTTTCTTTTTGTTACTAATCTCAATTATTTGAAGATTTTAGTCAAGAAAATATCTTAGTCTTCACTCTCTTAGGTTCGACACCTGTGCTTGCACCTATCTATGGTAAGAGTAAAGGGTAAACTACAATATTTTTGTCAAAGCAAAACTAGGTAAGTACCCTTTTACGATAATTTTCATTTTCGAACATACTTGTGATTAATAACTACCTTGCCTACAAGCTTTGCATAGTTCTTTATTTTTTGCATAACAAATTTGCTTTTGTCAAAATGGCAACATTCACGATGAGTGGCATGACATAGTGATAACGCGTATAAACACCCGTTATTATACCCTCTTTTATTCGAATAATGAGATCAAAATGCATAAGAAAATTATCACAACGTGTAACTCGTGTTATAAATTCATAAATATTTAAAAATACAGCTTACATAAGTATCATGCTTGTTTTACGTGATCACCATGTCTAAATGCAGGATAAGTGGGAAAAGAAGAAAGGAGCAAATTACAGAGAACATCTCCACAGAAGTTACACGATGAAAACTTGCGTGGCGATTAACAACCAAGGCTAAGAACATGTCATCACGCGAACAAAGCTCCCTAGAAGACAAGAATGGTAATTGTAATGACATGACTTCACAATGTTAGAGTTAGTGCTGACACGCTTAGAGGAATAAAAGTTTCCCACCGAAAAGTACTCTATACAAGCACTTCATCTTCACCAAGGCCAAGGGAGTTTGAATAGGCCAATGGGGCTTGAATAGGCTAATTAAGAGTAGAGAGTTCAAACAAGAGACGAGTCCTTCCCCCATTTTCTCCTAACTTGTAATATGTTTCTATTCTTCTTTCTCTCCATTCTTGCACTTCATTGTAATATATGTTGTTCATATTGTACAATGGCCAAAGACCTATATTCTTTATGCATCTATTACATGTTTACACCTTTTCAATCCATCATGTCTTGACTTTTCATCTATCAATGTGTTATTAGTGGTTACAATTATGAGAGGTGTTTGATAAGGAGTCTAACTTATAAGCCTTACAGCATTAATGGAGTTATATTCATCACTAAGCCAACATCCATTGCCAACTACCTGAGAGGGCAAGTAGCAGGGATAAGGCTAATGTGCTCAAGGAGAAGTTGGTAACAAACTCCACCTTAGTGAGATAACTTCTAACATTTGTATCCCGAAAGGTAAACAAGTGCGAACATTAGGTGCTGAGAGGTTGTTGTCTTTAAACAAAAAGTTCTATAAGTATTATATGCAAACTCTTAGATGTAGCGTGCCTAATCAAGCAAATTAATTTGAATCCCGAAAGGTGAGCAAGTGTGGTATCCAAACACTTCGAGAGAAGGTCACCTTCATGGCCTTTATGTATTTATTTCGCATCAAGGGTCTCACATTACTTGATTACTTAATAATGCATAGACCTTCATTCGCCTTTTTCTTGTATTCAAGTTAGTTCGTCCAATCTTCCACCTTGCCACATATTATTATCTGTGCATGAGTCTCTAGTCATAAGAAAGCAGTTTTAGTTTTCTTTATATTCTTTCTACTTGATCATCATAATGTCTAAACGATGAGAAAACCCTAGAACTAATGTCTATAAACAATTCCCTGTGTTCGACCATCGATCACCCAGATAAACCTACTGTTTCACTTGCACTTGGGCAAGTAGTAAAAAAATTTATACTTAACAAGGACTTATGTATCATGACCCACAACTCATCGCCTAGAATTAAAGCACGTAATACAGAAAGCTATGGTGAGTGCATTACGTGCAATAACCTTAGTGATGTATTGTAGCTGCACCATACAAATACAAAACTATTAAGTCCGAAACTATCAAGCACATAACATATTTCTTGAATCTTTGCTTAGATTTTTCTTTGTTAGTAATCTTTTGAAAAGCATATTACATTTTTTAGTCTTTCTTTGTAATATATAGAATAATAATAATAAAAAAAAAGGTTGCATGCTATTTTCTTTTTCTTTGCTTTCCTTAATTCATTTAAACTAGGGAAAGAACAGAAAAGGCTAGTTAGTTCATCTTTAGAATCTCACATTTACACATTTGTACCATTTTTAGAGAACCTTTTAAGTATACCCTTAGAGAATCACTTGAACATTAGAATGGGAGATAATTTCCTAAAATTTCAAGTAAATTTTCTAGCTAAACTTCTTACTTCTTTTGTGTAGGAGGAGGTTCCTAAAGATGTTTCTTGTGGAATATGTGGCTTCTAAGGCCACCAAAATGATCAATGTCTAATGTTTAAAGAGGTAAGTGCCATGAGAGGTTACAACGCCTACAACTCTAGATACATTTCTTCTCCGTTATCATCATCACAAGGTACGTACTTAGAAGAATTAATCTCATGGTTAGCTTATTACTCAAATAATTTAAAAACTGATTTTGAGAATAATTTAGCCAAATTGAGTGAATATATTATTAGTTCAACTGGACGTTGTCGATCTTATAGTAAGTAAATACTTCCCATAAATTTTTTTGCATGATTGCACAACTAATAATTTTCATTTTTCCTACTTTGTTAGGATAAACTATTAGCCACTCAAAAGGTACGTAATTTATCAGGTGGTGACGATATACAAACTCATGCATTAGGTGAAAAAGATCAACCAGGAGTCATCCGAGGAGTGGAGAAGTATGTCACTAAGAAAAAGTATTTCCATACCCCGACAGAAGCAAAATTGAATCAAAATGACAAGAATAAGACAGTTTATGAAGAAAAGGATCAAATGGAAAAAAGAATTAAGAAGTTAGAAGCAAAAAGGTAAGGGTTACGAAGGAGACAAAGAAGAAGAACGAAGTATGTGTTCAAAAGGAACACCATCCATGGAAGGGGCTTCAGATAATAAGGTTGAAGATGTAGCCACTGATTCAAAATCAGAGAAAGTCGCAGATGACGTGGTCGAAGTGAAACAAGAAATGAAGGTATATTTCTTACGAATCCTTAATCCCTAAAGTTACATGTTTTGTTTGTATACTATTCTGACAAGGCACGTTCTTTCCTAAAGGTAAACATAGGTAGGGAAGAAGAGCATGTAGCGGATGTGACATCAAATCAAATGAATGTTAGTTTTGATAACAGTTCATGAATCCAAAGTGTTATGTGATTCTTTAATATATCTACGTGTGTGTACACATATTTAACAAATACTTCTATATAGGTTGGAACCTCGTGTATGTTAACATTTGAAATGCAAGATAATATCGTTTCCCACGGGACAATATTTGATTCAGAAGTTGACGGTGACAACATAAAGCTGTCAGTAGATATTGTCTTGGATGGTGAATGTGCAATTCCATCTCGACAAAGAAAGGACTCAAGAAATGTCACAGAAAGTGGGTTCACACTTACTGTGGCCACGCCATCTTGTCGTTACTGAGAATGAGAAGGTAATGCAACTTCTTGCATTGCTATTCCATGCATCCATTTATGCTAACCTTAATTGTAATCTTTATGGTAGAAGGAGACTGCGGGTTTGAGTAAGGATCTGGCCATATTCTTGAGCACAACAGATCGACGTGCTCTAGTGGCCCTTCTATGTTTGGTACGACTAGTTAAACATATGGGGTCACCGATTCAAATAACGATGTCTGTTAAGGTCTTTGGTGTGAAAAGGAAATGATGAATAATAATTAAGTTGCTGAGAGATTTCTCCTCAGTGCAGCGAACATGTACAGCATGTCTCGATGCGTACATGATGTAAGATATGTTATTGCTATGCTTATTGTTCAGTCAAGAAGCATATAAATTTTTTACATTTCCTTTTATTGTAATTCCATTTTATTGCATTTCATTTACTTGTCATTGCACTTGTAAGTACCTATACACAACTATGGATGAAGGCAAAAGTTTGAGTTCATACAAGTTCTTAGATGCCAAATCCGTTAGTTTTTCAAGCTACAAAGAATCGCGCGCACAATTGTTAAATGCTTGATTTCTTGGAGTAGAGTATGACCAATGAGTATTGTTCCCTTACAACTCCAGGTATGTGCATGATCTAAAATTGTCATTCATATTTCGAATGCACTAGTCTAATATACAGTCATATCAAACGTATACTTAGCAATCACTGGAGTTTGGTCGCTATAAATCACACAAAGGGTGTTGCCTTTTGGATTAACCCTTTGAAGAATCGAATTGACAAAGACATGTCTGAAGTAATTTAAATGTATGTCATATTTACATATATCATTTCTTTTTTTTTTTTGTATGCAACTACTTTAAGTACGTAACAATCTGATATTATTTTGTAGGTCGTTCAATATATCGAATAAAAAAATCAAACTGAAAGGTCGTGAAGGTATGTGAATTTATCCGTTAGGATAGTTGTAGATTAGTTATTATTTTTAAAATACACGTGATTTTTGTATGTGCCTCCACAGTGTCCTGAGCAATTAAGGGTAGTAGAATGCGGCTATTATGTCATGTGGTTCACGTGACATAATTTTGTCAAGAAGTACTTTTATTATAGACATCATAAGTATACCAATTTCAAAACTATCATCATGTTATTTTATTTTGACTGAAACTCATTTAGAACCACTTTATTGTCCACATATGAAAGGTTTACCTTATACGTACTCTCAAAGTGACATTGATGAAGTTAGATATGAATGGGTGGAGTTCGTATCCAACTTTATTTTATGGAACTATGCTGATAATATAGCTCGTCATGTTAGTATAAATAAGGGCGGCGACGAGGGGTGGGTGGGGAGGGAGAGAATTGGACAATTTACATGGGGTCAATTCCCAGCCCTCAATTTGAATTGATTAAGCACTGGGGGGAGGAATTAAAAGCACTCTATTTTATAATACGAAACTTGCATAGCACTCACTTTCACTGTTGGTTGGATCAACCCAATCATAAGATTTGATGTGCATTTTCCCCAAAAGAAGTTTACTGATTTCTGGATGGTTGTATAGAAGGTTACACGAGTTGCAGGGAGGAAGAAGATGCACAACTATAGTAAGAAGAAAAAAGATATGCCATTAAGAATTTGGAACCAAGCATAAGAATGTTGTTTACATTTAAAGATGTTACAAAACCTATAGAAGAATATACACACAACTCAACTAGATTTGTAGCTTGCAGTGATCTACAAGTGTGCCATCTTCACTGTATATATTTAGCTCTTCAGGACTTGTAACTTACTGGTTATATATTTACAAGTTTAGGCACTCTAGTTATTCTCCTATAATCTCATTATTGTTTTTTTTCAATCCTACATCAGTGGGAGTATTAACTTCTGACCTATTGACTAAGGACATGTGTTTTAACCAACCAAGTTTAATAATAAGGTCACAATTTATTAACTTGCTCCTTTGTCCACTAGCCCTTGGGTCAAACCATATATTTTGTGTGTGCCATTTTCACTGGTTTTTTTTTTATTAAAGGCTGAAATTCCATACTTTCTGTTTTTTATTTACTTGTAAATTATTTCAAACTTGATTGGAAATGTTATAATTAAAATTATGGTTGTTGTACTCTTCTGTTGTGTGCCATTTTCACTGTGCATCATTCACTGTGTCTTAATTAGCTTTAAATAGAACCTTCTTTTGGTAATGTTTTTTAGTCATACTCTAAAATGAGATTTTTTTTCTTACTAGGTTTAGAAGAATTTATTGGATCAGTGAAGTCAACTTGGAACAAGTGATTGATATAAGACTTTTGTATGGTTGGTAGCAAAATCTTGGTTCCAATGTACTGATTTTAAGCTTGTTGGTAGCTAAAGAGGTAAGTGTTTATTCTTTTTGTATGTAAACTACCATTTTACAAAAAAATTGGTTATTAGTCAATCCTAGTGTACGAATATTACAAAGTGTATTATTACGTATATATATTAAAGTGTTGACTCTTTGTGTTTCATATGGGTGTAATGTATTAGAACATTATTGTCATTGAACTAGTTAGTGTAATGGCAGAGCGACAAGAGGAACAGAACATGTATTTTATTGTTAAAAAAATGTAGTAATTGAGGAATATACGACAGAAAAAAAAATGTCACAATATACGAATTGGTAACATTTTATAACTATTGTCAATATCGAAACAATGACAATTTAATTTTATAAAAACTGTCACGATTTGGGCCTATCCTTGACAAAGAAAAATGTCATAATATACGAGGATTCAACATTTTGAAACTATCATCAATATCGAAACAATGACATTTAATTTTATAAAAACTGTTACGATTGGCATATTCTTGACTGGAAAAAATATCATAATATACGAATTCGTGACATTTTTGTAACTATCGTCAATATCGAAAAAATAACATTTCATTTTATAAAAACTATTATGATTGATATATCTTTGACACAGAAAAAATGTCATAATAAATGAATTCATGACATTTTGTAACTGTCATTAATATACAATTGACGACAGTATTTGTTGTTATAAAGTAAAATATGACAGTTATTTGTTGTCATAAAATATTAAATAATGACATTTATTTTTTTTGTCATGAAAACACTTATTGTAACAGTTTTTTTAAAACTGTCATGGATGGTCTTTCCAAAACAACTGATTCTATGATTGTAAATAACTGTCACAGATTTTATTTGCGACAGAAAATAACTGTCGTCATAGATAATTTTTCTTGTAGTGCCTCCTCAATCCTTAGTCGTATAATTAGACTCTCCAATGAAAACTTTTTCATCTTGTGCCTTAGAGTTTTCTTAAAATTCTTCCATAGTGAAAGTAACTTATCAATAATAACAACTTGAAATTGTTCGTCGAGTGGCATACCTTCGTTGATTATTTCATGTGTAAACTTTTGAATATCGTGTGATTGAGCCTCCATGGATATGTTGTCAGTCATTTGATAGTGCAAGTATCTACTTACCACGTACTTCTTGGATTTGGCTTCCTTATTGTCATATTTCTTTTGTAACGTGTCCCTCACTTCTTTCGCGATAAACATGGTGTTGTAATAATCATAACCACTTAAAATTAAGTTCTTACAAATGAAGTTTGTCTCTGTCCATGCGGTAAGACTCTTAATTATCTGATCCTCTGTTGGATTGGATTCTGGGACCTTTACTTTCTCAGTGGTACAGGCGGCAACAACTTTGTTCAATGTAAGAAAGAATAGCATATTTTGCTTCCAATGCTTAAAGTGTGCTCCTTCAAAGCAAAATAGGCAGTTGAAATCGAAGACATCACTTTGAAATGATCCGACCATCACCGTGGAACGAAATGTCTTAAAGTTCTGAGCCTCAAAACATCTTAAAATTGTTGGAACACCTTGAAGGAATATCGCCTAGACGGAATGCGTGCTTTCTCTCCTTGTATCTCGCCTAGTATATTGGTATATCGTCTGGTATATTGGTATCTCGCCTGAACAGAACGCCTTATGATAAGGCAATCCTAATCCTCAATCCAAAGACCCAAGCTATTAACGTAGCAAGAACCTTTAAAATAAGAAACCAATACCTCCTTATACTAGTTTAGATCAACCAAGAGAAAGTTAGGATTAAATTACCTCTTAGATCAAAGATCTAGAAGCAAGATTTAGAATTTTTGTTCTAAATTGAGTCACGCCACAATCAAACTTGATCAAGGTTAGATTGAATGGTTCACATGCATTCTATCACAAGAATTGAAAATTAAGGGAAAACACTCAAAATGAGATTTCAAATTGCATTTATCAAAAGTCTTCTTTTTACAAAGAGAAGGATAAAGACATTATACAACCTTGTAGAGATTCTATCCTAATTAATGAAAATATCAAAAGTCAAAATAAAGCATTAATTGTGCTTTCTATCTTCCAACAACTAATTTTCAACCACCATCTTTAATTCAAAGCTATTAATGGTAGTTACCGCTATTAATGGTAGTTACCCTAACTTGTCAAATTTAAACAAATGAAAATACAATAAAAATATGATATTAACTAAATCATGAGATCTTCAAAGTGTTGGTTTCATGGAAGCTTAACGTCTACCTCATAGTCCGCTTCAACGGAGAAAATATGGACATTCAATACTCCAAATGGTCCTTCGTCTCTTGTATTAACATGTGGCACATGGAATTGAGGATGATCCGACCTTATCCATTCTTGTACATGTAGAATGAATTATTCGTTAATCTTTGATGCCTTCGATTTTGCAATTGGTCCATATGGAACATCATGATTCTTATCACCTTTTCTAGTCAGCTCGCCTCTAGGTCAAATTGTCTAATGATTGACTCGCCTACTAAATTGCCTAATGATCAAGTTTCCATGTTAAAATGCCTACTGCAAAACATAAACAAGTTAGAATAAAAGGCTGAGTCACAGACTTGCTTTCTTTAAGACGTTTCGCGACTCTGCTCTTTTGTGCAAATAGTTTTGTATAGTCCCATCGTCCCTAGAATAAAACAATCGTATTTTGTCAATCAGAACTGTATCGGATACTGATCGAAATACCAACACTAAAACAAATACTATTTTGCTTGAAATGCTCAAAGAGAGAAAGTAAGACATGTTTATGATTTTTTGATATACAAAGGAATAAAATGAGGAAGGTGTTTATATAGTGAATGGGGAGAGAGGCTCCAAGAAAATTACTGATTAATTATTTTACATTCAATTTATAACCGTTCAACGGTAACATAACATTGGTGAAAACGATCGAACATTTATTTTTGAAAATTTAATTTACAAAATGTTTATAACATAATAAAGAGTTTTGAAAATTTAAAATAATTTTAGCAAAAATATATTATATTATTATTTTATTCCTTGCCTCGCCACACTCGACTGATCGACCGGTGGTGGCAAACAATTCACTATATACTATTTGAAATTCCAACACTCAAACAGACACTATCTTACTCGGAATGCTCAAAGAGAGAAAGTAAGAAATGTTTATGATTTTTTGATATATAGAGAATGAAGTAAGGAATATGTTTATATAGTGAATGGGGAGAGAGACTCCAAGAAATGACTGATTAATTATTTTATATCGATCAATTTATAATTGTTCAACACTAACGTAACGTTTGTGAAAATGGTCGAATGTTTATTTTTAAAAAATTTAATTTACATAATGTTTATAACATAAGAAACGATTTTGGAAATTAAAAATTATTTTAGCAAACTATATTATTTTATTATTCCTTTCTTCTCTCCCCTTCCAAAACATGGATACCTATTGCGGTTCAAACCAATAAAGGAAAGTATGGGTACTTAAAGTGACTTCCACCTTACTATCTTAACAACGTGGGAATGAATTTTAGAATAAAATATTAATATAGATTTTTCTTTCTAAAATTTTCATTCAAAGATGACCACTATATACTACTCAAGTCTCATGATATAACATGACCCAAATGTATTGTATATTTATAATTGTAGATTGATCCCTTATTTGTGAAATATTTGTTTTTTTCTTTTCTTGTGTTATTTCCTTTTTTTATTCTTCCTTAGTATTACGCATTGTATTATGTTTGGGGTTAAAAGATAAAAAATATTTAATTTTCTTCTAAAAGCTTCATGGTATCAGAGTAACATTGACATTAACCCTAACCCTAATTTTTTTTTTCGACGTAGTCTTCCAGCGACATCTCTTTCAACGCCATCTCTTTTGGCATTAGGGCATCTCCTCTGACTTGGTTTGCTCAATCATCAGTTTTCTTTTCGTCCTTAGTTGCACCCTATCATCGTCGTAACTTGTTGTTCGATGTTCATCCATTTTTTCTATGAGTTATTTGGTGTTTATTTATGGGTCTTAATCAGAATTAGTGTAGATTTGTTCATCAACTTCAGATTTGTTGGCTATCATTTTGTCTATCAACTTCAAATCTGTCTTCCGTCAATTTGATATATTTCAATTCGATCATGAAAAAACATAAGTTTGGAAGCAGTAGTGTTGAACGCACACCATGATAAGGCAATCCTAATCCTCAATCTAAAAATCCAAGCGATTAAGGTAGCAAGAACATTTGAAATAAAAAACTAACACCTCCTTATACTAATTTAGATCAACCAAGAGAAAGTTAGGATTAGATTACCTTTTAGATCGAAATCTAGAAGCAAGATTTAGAAATCTTGTTCTAAATTGAGTCACTCCACAATCAAACTTGATCAAGGTTAGATTGAATGGCTCCATGCATTCTATCACAAGAATTGAAATTAAGGGAAAAAGTCTCAACATGAGATTTCAAATTGCATTCATCAAAAGTCTTTAAAACATTAACTAATCCTTTTATCTTCCAACCACCATCTTTAATACTAAGCTATTAATGGTAGTTACCCTAACTTGTTAAAGTAAAACAAATGGAAATACAATAAAAATGTGATAGAGTAAGTCATGAGGTCTTAAAATTGTTGATTTCATGGAAGCTTAATGTCCATAGTCCACCTCAATGAAAAAATCATTGACCTTCAAAACTCCAAATGGTCCTTCATCTCTTGTATTAGTATGTGACACATGAAATTCACAATGAACAGATCATATCCATTCTTGTAGATGAAGAATGAATGATTGTTGAATCTTTGATGCTTTAGATCTTGTAATTGGTCCTTCTGAAACGAGTGGAACACCATGATTCTCATCATTTTCCCCCTCTTTAAAAAGATTCATCCTCGAATCAAGAAATTCATCATCTAGATCAAAAGGACGCAAGTCAGCAATATTGAAAGTAGAACTTACTGAATATTCTTTTAGAAGTTCAATTTTGTATGCATTGTTGTTAATTTTTTCAAGAACTTGGAAAGGTCCATCCCCTCTTGGATGTAACTTTGTTTTTCTATGAGACGAATATCGCTCCTTGTGAAAATGCACCCAAACCCAATCACCCGATTTAAAAATCAGTTCTCTTCTTCCTTGGATGTAACTTTGTTTTTCTTTGAGACGAAAATCGCTCCTTGTGAAAATGCACCCAAACCCAATCACTCGGTTTAAAAATCAGTTATCTTCTTCATTTGTTGACTCTTAAAGCTACTTTGGAGTTATTTTTTTTCAGTCCTTTCTTTCACTTCCTTGTGCAATGTCTTAATCAACTCTACCTTGTTTTTTGCTACATCACTTACAAACACATTATAAAGAATAGACAACAAATCAAGAGGTGTAAGTGGGTTAAATCCATAAACAACATAAAAAAGAGAACAATTAGTTGTACTATGAATCGCTCTATTACATGCAAATTCAATAAATGGTAAAGAATCCTCCCAAGACTTAACGTTCTTTGATATAATTGTCTAAAGTAAAGAACCCAAGGTTCTATTAACAACTTCGGTTTGTGCATCAGTTTGAGGATGACACGTAGTTCAAAACAACAATTTCGTCCCCAACTTACCCCACAACACTTTCCAAAAATGGCTTAAAAACTTTACATCCCTATCAAAAACAATAGTTTTAGGAATTCTATGCAACCTTACAACCTCTCTAAAGAACAAGTCAGTCACATGCTTAGCATAATCGATTTTGTTACATGCTATAAAATGTGTCACCTTACTAAATCTGTCCACAACCACAAAAATAATATCCTTACAGTTTTTAGTTCGTGACAAACCAGGCACAAAATTCATAGATTTGTCAGTCTAAGGTTCATTAGGCACATTCAAAGGAGTACACAATCCATTGGGTTATGATCTAGAATTAGCCTCTTTGCATTTAAAACATTCACTACAAACCTTATGAATATCATGTTTTATTTTAAGCCAAAAGTAATGCTCATATAACATGTCATAGGTTTAATGAATTCCAAAATGCCCCATTAATCCACCCCCATAAGCTTATTTAACAAGCAATTCTCTTACAGAACACTTGGGAACACAAAGCTTACTTTGTTTTTTGTAACAAAAAATCATGAAACACATAATAATCATCGACAACTTTTCCATTAAGACAAGATGAATAAATCATTCCAAAATCAGTGTCATCTCTATATAAATTCTTAACATGCTCAAATCCAAGAATTTTGCACCAAGAGAAGTAAAAAGATTGTACCTTCGTGACAAAGCATCGACTACTACACTGTCTTTATCTTGCCTACATTTGATTACATAAGGAAATGTTTCAATGAACTCAATCCACTTTGCATGCCTTCGATTAAGTTTACTTTGTCCTTTAAGGTGTTTTAAGCTTTCATAATCAGTGTGAATAAAAAATTCTCTTGGCCATAGGTAATGTTGCCATACCTGCAAGGCACGAACTAGAGCAAACAACTCTTTATCATAAGTAGGGTAATTCAAACTTATCCCATTTAATTTTTCACTAAAATACATTAAAGGCTTTCCGTCTTGCATTAAAATAGCATCTATGTCCAACCCACTTGCATCACACTTAATTTCAAATGTTTGATCAAAATTAGTCAAAACAAGTAATGGTGCATTCGCCAATTTTTCTTTAAGTTCTTTGAATGCTTCCTCTTGCTTTTCTCCCCACTCAAAGGCAACATGCTTTTTCACTAAATCATTCAAGGGTGCAGCTATAGTACTAAAATCCTTTATTAATCTTCTATAGAAACTAGCAAGACCATGAAAACTCCTAACCTCACTTGCATTTTTGGGTGTTGGTCGTTCTCTAATTGCCTTAACTTTCTCTTCATCTACTTCGACTCCATTTTTTACCCACTATGAAGCTAAGAAAATTAACCTTTTCCATGGAAAAATGACACTTGCTTAAGTTAGCATAAAGTCTCTCTTATCTAAGTGTAATTAAAGTTTCCTTAACATGCTTCTCCTGATCAATCAATGCCTTTGAATAAATAAAAATATCATCAAAGTAAACAACAACAAATTTTCTAAAAAATTCTCTTAAAACATGATTCATCAAACACATAAATATACTAGGAGCATTAGTTAAACCAAAAGCCATAACAAGCCATTCATACAAACCAAATTTAGTTTTGAAGACAGTTTTCCATTCATCCCCTTCATGCATTCTAATTTAATGATATTCGGACTTCAAATCAATCTTTGTAAAGAAACATGAACCATGCAATTCATCAAGCATACCATCTAGCCTAGGAATAGGATGACGATACTTTACAATGATTTTGTTGATGGCCCTACAGTCCACATACATGCGCCAAGTTCCATCTTTCTTTGGCACTAATAAAACCGGTACAGAACATGGGCTCAAGCTTTCATGACATACCCCTTCTCCATGAACTCCTCCACTTGCCTTTGAATTTCTTTTGTCTCAGTTGAATTTGCTCTATAGGAAGGCCTATTTGGAATGGTAACCCCAGGAATGAACTTTATCTTGTGCTCAATACCTCTAATAGGTGGTAATCCTTTAGGAGCTTCATCTTGAAATATATCTTCAAATTCCTGCAAAAGAGATTGAAACACACTAGACAAAGACAAGTTGTTAACATTAGAGGCCAAATACCCTTCTTTATACATAAGTACAAAGATTGATTTTTGGAAAAACATTGCCCTCCTCACTTCTTTCACTTTTGCCAAATAACTCACCTTACCTCATTTTTTTCATTTTGCTTTTCACTTTTCACTCCACTTTTCTTTTCTTGTAGATTTTTATCTAACTTTTCACTCACCTTTTTTTTCTCTCAATTCTTTTTCTTCAAATTCTTTCCTTTTTCTCTCTAAGTTTAATTGATCAGAAAATACATCTTTCGAACATAAAGGAATAAGAGTTGTTTTTTTTCCATCTTTTGTGAAAGAATACCTATTCAAGTACCTATTATACAAAACCTTTCGATCAAATTGCCACTGTCGTCCAAGCAAAATATCTCTAGCATGCACAGATAACACATCACATAGGACCTCGTCTTTATACTTTCCCAAGGTGAAAGAAATCGAAGCTTGAGAAACTACCTTCATTGTTCCACTATCATTGAACCGTTGAAGCCTATAAGGCTTAGGATGATGTTGAGTTGGAATTTGTAATTGTTTGATAAGAAACGTACTAACAACATTTGTGCAACTTTCATTGTCAATTACAAGACTATATGGAATCCCATTATCTAAACACCTTGAGGGGAAAAGATTATCTCTTTGCTTCAATATCATTTTCCTTAGCTTGAGCACTAAGAAGTATTCTTGTAACAAGTGTCAATTTACTCTTCTTCTTCATTTTCTTCAATTAGCTCATCTTTCTCACTTTCTTCTCCATCGGTGACAACTTCACCATTTTTAATGATCATGGTTCTTTTGTTTGGACAATCATAAGCAATATGTCTAATCCCTTGGAATTTCCAACATTTTACGTCTCGAACTTCCTTAGATCCATCCAAGTTTTCTTTATCCTTGGAGCTCTCAGCCTTATCCTTCTTTTCAAACTCAATCTTTCCTTTAGGTTTGAAATCCATCTTTCCACTATTTGAATTCTTTTGCCAAGTAGTAGTAGAAAAAAAAAAGTAGATTTAGAAGAAACATACCTCTTGAAGTGCGTCTTCTCCCAAGCTAATTGCCCTTCAATTTTAATAGCAAGGTGTAACAACTCTTTCATATCAAAGTAAGTTTGTCTATCCACTTAGTTGGCCAATTCTCGGTTAATTCCTCTAAGAAATCTTTCCATTGTATCCTCTTCATCTTCATCAATATTGGTTCTATTCATGAGGGTTTGCATTTTCTTATAATAGTCATCCACACTTTTGGATCCTTGTTGTAAAGAGTAAAGCTTTTGCTTGAGTTCTCGAATGTAGTGTTTAGGAATGTACCTCTTCCGTATTAGGGCTTTCAATTCCTCCAAAGTTTCAATTGACTCTTCATATTTCCTTCTCCATTCAAGTTTCAATGATGTCCATCAAACACTAGCATAATCCACAAATTCAGCTACAACAAGCTTCATTTTTCCTTCTTCACTAAAATTATGGCAATAAAAAACATGCTCAATTTTACTATCATATTGCAAATATTCCTCCGAATCCGTTGTTCCGTGAAAAGTAGGAATTTTGAGCTTCACTCCTCCTATCCCTCTTTCTTCTCTTATTTCATTTTGGTACTCCCTTTCAACCCTTCTTTTTCTAGTAACATGCCCCTTCCCTCTCTTCTTTCTCTTCTTTTACCTTGGCCTAACACTCTTCTCTCTCTTGGATTTAGTCCGGCTAAAAGGATTTCATTATCCTCATCCTCTTCATTTTTAACTCCTTCATTCAACACTTCCCCTTGATGACAATTCCTCAACGCTACCTCTATCCTATCTAATTGATATGTCAAGTTATTAATTAGTTGAGATAAACGAACAATTATTCCTCCTTGTGCTTCTATTTGCCTAGCTTCAGTAATCTTCTCATCATTTTTCCGCTTTTTTATTCATAGTTAATATATTAAAAGGAACCTCACACACTCAACTCAATAATTGTTCACTCGAAACACTAGTGTTTACACACAAAAGGTAGGCTATTTGGAAAAGTAGCTAAATTATGATATTGGGTAGGCCTATGCAATCCTTGAAATATTGAGCTATTCAATATAAGCAAGACAAGATAATTATGAAGCTAACCCAAAAAGGAACAAAAAAAAGTGAAAGGTTCAAACAAATAAGAAAGTACACAATTTTCAGATGAAACTGAACATAGAAATTAATTTGCAAATAGAAAGCTTTTATGAAATCAATTTGATAAACTACCCTTCTTGACAATTGAAGATAAGAGGTGGACTAAAAGTTTATCGAAGGGCATGAAGTAAAATTCGGTAATTTGCAAGGAGAAAGAAGTTTGAAAGTCACAGATTTAAAAGTCTTCAATAATTAATGATAGGAAGGTGAAAAGACATTCAAATGATCATGTAGTTCACTTAGGGAATGGAAGAAACATGCAAAGAGTTAATGCAATAACTCAATCATGAAAAATATGATTACAAATAAAGATTAATCACAAATTTTTTTAATAATTGCAAGAACAGTCAACTCTTTTTTTTTCTTTTTTTTCTTTCACTTTTCTTTACAACATTATTTTTTTCAATATGTAAGACGTAATAAGATTGAACTAAGATAAATATATGAAGAACGATTGATGAAAAGACAAGAATTGATAAGATGAAAATAAAAACAAGAATCAAAAGTTTGCAAGAAAGAAAGATAGAATTAATTCTAAAGTAGGCCACAAAGATGCAACCTATGCTCTGATACCAAATGATAAGGCAATCCTAATCCTCAATCCAAGCTAATAACATAGCAAGAACCTTTGAAATAAGAAACTAGTACCTCCTTATACTAATTTAGCTCAACAAAGAGAAAATTAGAATTACATTACCTCTTAGATCGAAGATCTAAAAGTAAGATTTGGAAATCTTATTTAAGATTGAGTCACTCCACAATCAAACTTGATCAAGGTTAAATTGAATGATTCACATGTATTCTATCACAAGAATTACAAATAAAGGGGGAAAGTCTCAACATGAGATTTCAAATTGCATTCATCAAAAGTCTTTAAAACATTAACTTATTTTCTTATCTTCCAACCACCATTTTTAATACTAAGCTATTAATGGTAGTTACCCTAACTTGTTAAAGTAAAACAAATGGAAATACAATAAAAATGTGATATTGAGTAAGTCATGAGGTCTTAAAATTGTTGATTTCATGGAAGCTTAATGTCCCTAGTCCACCTCAATGGAAAAATCATTGACCTTCAAAACTCCAAATGGTCCTTCATCTCTTGTATTAGTATGTGGCACATGAAATTCACGATGAACCGATCCTTTCCATTCTTGTAATTGGATGCTTTAAATCCTTCATCTCTTGTATTAGTATGTGGCACATGAATGTTTGTTGAATCTTTGATGCTTTAGATCTTGTAATTGGTTTTTTTGAAACGAAGGTCATTTAGAACTGCTTTGTCAATGGTTGCGTTACCTTTGGCACTCACACTAGGTAGGCTTGAGGTTGATTGACTTTTTCTTTTTAGTTTGATGTGTCGCTCTTCCTTCTTGTTTTGACGAAGGGTTATAATCCTGTTAAGCCCCGCTAAGCTACATCACCCTTCAGGCGTATTTGTCCATGGTAAGTGTGTGAGGGAGGGGATGCATTTTAAGCATAACTTCTCCATAGTTGTGGGAAAAGGCTTGGCACCTTTGGGATGCTCCATCCAGGAGAGGAGAGTTGCTTGCATGATATAGCCCAAATTGAACTCCTACTTTGTGAGAATACAATACAGAAGTATCGTGTACTCAAAGGGCACCGTGCTATCATGCCTTGTTGGGAGAATCTTCCTTTTTACAAAGAACAACCAGACATTGGCATCTAATGAGAATCATGGTGTTCGACTCGTTTCGAAAGGATCAATTACAACATCTAAATCATCATAGATTCAACAATCATTCATTCTTCATGTACAAGAATGGATAGGTTTGGTTTGCCGTGAATTTCATGTGCCACATACTAATACAAGAGAAGAAGGACCATTTTGAGTTTTGAATACCAATGTTTTCTCGATTAAAGTGGACTATGGGGTGACAATAAGCTTCCATGAAGCCAACAATTTGAAGACCTTATGACTTACTTAATATCACATTTTTATTGTATTTCCATTTGTTTTAATTTAACAAGTTAGGGTAACTACCATTAATAGCTTAGGATTAAAGATGATGGTTGGAAATTAGTTGTTGGAAGATAAAGATATTAGTTAATGTTTTAAAGACTTTTGATGAATGCAATTTGAAATCTCATGTTGAGACTTTTTCACTTAATTTGCAATTATTGTGATAGAATGCATGCGAACCATTCAATCTAACCTTGATCAAGTTTGATTGTGGAGCGACTCAATTTAGAATAAGATTTCCAAATCTTGCTTCTAGAACTTTGATCTAAGAGGTAATCTAATCCTAACTTTCTCTTGGTTGATCTAAATTAGTATAATAATGTGTTATTATTATTATTATTATTATTTGTTGTGAAGCCTTGTGAGAAACGATAATGTTAGACTAGAAATATTAGCAAACTTTACATTGATTCTATACATTAGAGTTTAATATATGAGTACACATGGAAGCTCTAAACTTAGTTAAATGACAATGAAGAATAAAAGAGTAATAAGCTTTTCTATTTACGTATATGTTATAACAACTAACCACAATATACTTATCTATATGCGGAGATATGTTATTTTTTGTAGGTTTATTCTCAGTAAATATTAGTGGTTATTATTTATGTCAGCTGTAGTAATCTATTGTTCATTTTATTCTTATTCTTCTTTTAATCCTTGTGTTATGGTGTACCCCTCGAATAAGATGGTTTCCTTTCTTTTTCGTTCCTTTTTTTTTTTTGGTACCACAGGAATACAAATATGATGTTCCTTTCAAAGTTAGACCCTTATACAACTATATTTTATCTACACTTTAATATAGGACGAGGAGACTGACTTTAGAGTGAAAATACAAGAATTACAAAAGCAACTTTCCATGGATGTAATGCATGTCTGTCTTGGAAGGGTGTAGTAACGTCCCAAAATCTAAGGTAATATTGAATTTAATTGTCTTAATTTTATTTAATTATGTTGTAACTATTGAGCATTTATTTGAAATATTTTTTAAAATTGATGTTTTTGTAAAATTAGAATTAATTAAATATTTTTTGGTTGAATATTTAATTAATTAGTAGAATTAAATTTTTTGTGCCGTTGAGATTGAATTTAATTAAATAATTTAGGTGTTACTTTAATCAAATTGAAGTGTGAAATTTTTTGTTAGAGATTTGATAATTATATGTATATATGGTTATATATATAATTATTATGGAAAAGAGTGAAGATAATTATATTTATGGAAATTTAATTATTACGGAATATAATTAATTATTTGGAAAAAAATAAATATTGATTGTAGAGACTAGTTGATATTATTGGGTAAATAAGGAAAGAGAAGGAATTAGATTTATTTAAAAGGAAAAATGATAATTATATGTTGGAATATAATTGTTGGAAAAAGAAATGTAAGTTTTTATTAATTATTAAATTATTTGGGTGTTATATTCATGATTGAAGCTCAAATTTAATTATTGGGTTAAGATAAAAATATTGGAATGCTTAAATTGAAAAAAAAAAAAAAAACTTATTCATCTTCTCCACTAAGATAACCCCTATCGCCGCTCACCAGTTTGGTTAAGATTGGTGAATTAGGGGAGTTTTTGGATATTTATTGTAGAATCTTAATACTCATTAGAGGTTAATTAATTAAAGACTCTAAAGTTTGCATATAATTTGCTTAAATATGTTTTATTAACGGGAATTGTTAAAAATAGCAAATTTGACAAAATATTTACAACATATAGCAAACTTTTAGAATTTTGTCATAGCTTGTAAATATTTTAACTTATTTTGCTATTTTTAAAATGTCCTTCTTATTAATTGAAACTTTAATTTAAGTTATTGTTAGAATTGATTTTGGTTGCATGCCTTTGAAGGTCTCTTTGGCAAATGTTGAAGATTTAAATGATGAATTTTTTTATAGTCTTTAACTCATATAGCCTAAATTGCTATATGATATTACAAGAAAAACTCAATTTACTAATAATTTTCATAAAAGTCTCAAATGGGTCACTATATTACACAAATGTAGACCCAAATTACATCTTTGCCCATTTTGTATTATTTAATTGATTTATAATTTAAAAAAAAATGGAAAAGATCGTGGGTTTTACATTTTGGAAAGTAGTGGAAATGTTTTCTCACTTTTCATATACGAAAATCGTTCCATCCTACCTCCATTGTAATCGCAAAAGAACTCGTTCTAATTGAGAAATATCAGAGCTTTCGACAATGAAGAAGAAGACAATCGACAGCCGACAACTACATTACTTTTCCGACAGAAACTGGGAAGAAATTTCGAGGTTAAGTTGTATATATTCAATCCATACAAAATATTAGGTATATGAGATTTATTTATATTGGTTGTAATTTGAAATGTTCAAATCTACTTTGGGAACTAGTTTAATGTATATGATACATTATAATATAAAGTTTATCAAACTTTATTATATAAATTTAATTTTAGATATGATTCAAAATTAATTTATGAGAGATAAAATATTGAATGAGTTTAAATTAATTTAATGTGAATTGAATTCATATTAAAATTATTGGTTAGGAGTGAAACTTATATTTGAATATGATTCAATTTTAGTTTAAGTTAAATATAAGATATTTAATTTAGCTATTAATTAATTAGAGAATTAATTAATAGTTTTGTTTTGTTTAATTAAATTTGATTTAATTAAATCTCTAAGATATTGTAGAGATTTTAATTCAAATAAGATTTGGATGAAATATTAATGAAACACGATTTAATTAATTATATTAATATAAATCTATAAGATATTTGAAAGATATTCATTCAAATAAGATTTGAATGAAATATCAACTAAATATAATTTAATTAATTATATCAATATAAATCTATAAGATATTGGAGAGATATTCATTTAAATAAGATTTGAATGAAATATTAATTAAATATGATTTAATTAATTATTAACTAATTGATTAATTGTTAATTAATTAGTAGATTTGATAATAGAATCTCATGATTCTCTCCTACTTCTTTTCCTACTACAAAAAGGAGAGAGAGTTATAAATATCTAGAAGAAAACAGTTTTCTTTAGATGAATTTAATCAAGAAAAGAAAGCAAGGCTTTTGCTCTGCAAAAAGAAAAGAGTTTCTCAATTACCACTAAATTTTTTCCCATCCCAATTGGTTCCCACAAACCAATCTCATCCTAGAGGATATGAAGGTCTCCAACGGATGGTGACCCAATTTGGTGGTTTGCAGATTCAGAGACGTTGAGAAAAGTAAGTTCTCTGTATCTTTAATTTAAAATTTTGATTCTAATTTTTGGGCAATGTACTGGTATTTTAAGATTCTCAAATTAATTTGATGGATGGTCTTGTAAAATCTTCCACTGTCATAGGGCTTTTACTGCTATATGGCTTTTATCCCTTTAATTGGTATCAGAGGCATCTCAAATTTTAATTGGGAATTTTAAAATTTGCATTGGTTAGGTGAGATTTTTTTTTTTGCATTATGAATGCTATTTGCAAAATAGATGTTTTCGATTTTGGCACCTTAGATTACAGTTTTTCATTAATTTGATTAATGTAAGGGCTCGTTGTTTTGGACATTAAAATTTTGTAATCGAGTATGTAAGTCTGTGTCGTTCAATGGCATTCGCTGGGAAGTAATGAAAACTTGGACGGACATATATCTTTTGGTGCATGACGTTGAACGAAATAGACAATTTGGAGCAGTACATCTATCATATTGAAAAAAGGAGGTCGTGGGTTTGAATCCAGCTTCACGCAATTTGCTCCGTTTTTTCCTTTTTTTTTAAATTTTATTTTGTTTAAATTAATTAAATTAATATAATATGATTATATTAATTTAATTAATTTTTAGGGGTGCCAAATTCGGTCTATTTTACTATTTTATAACATGTGATGTTTGATTAAATTATTATATGCATAGTGTATGTCATATAGATTAAAATCTCACCTTAGGATTATAATTTTCATGCATCATTTTAAATATAAGTGTTATTTTAGTTGCATGATTTTCTAAGCATGTTCATGCATTTTTATATATTATAAATTTTATAATATTTGGTTTTAATGCATGATTTTGAATTTCATGAGTTATTTAAAGTATGTTGATATTTTAAATATATGAAATTGGATAAGGATGACGCATGACATTACTTAGTTAAATATAATTTGTTGTATTTAAATTAATGTCTTATGTATGCTTGGTTGATTTACATGATTTTTTTTAAAATATAAGTGTTATATTAATTAAGATAAAAATCAATTTACATAGAACATATTACATCCATAGATTAATTATTATAATTGTTATATTAATGCAATGTTTGGCATGTTGCATGGTTTATTTTTTGTTAATTAAAATTTGTTTGATCAATTAAACAATAATATGCACTTTATAGAACTAATTAAGTAATTTTATAATAGTTATAAAATTTGATGATTAAAAATCGTCAATCTATAATAAAGAGTTCAATGCAAACATATGATATACAGATTAATTTGATTTAATTTTAAATTATTTAAAATTAAATAGACTTAAGATCACATTAATTCTAATAGGATTAGAATTATATTTTTTAGTTTAATGAAACTAAATAGGACAAATAGGATAGGGTTATAAGGGAACTCCACTAGTAAAGTTCTATCTAAGGCTGGAGGTACTTAAGTTGACGGTTTACAGAACACCTCCTACCTGGGAACTAACCCGGAATTGGCGTTGAATTACCCTTATTCCTATTAAAAATGAGATGTCACTAGGTAAACTAAATAGTTTAGTGCACCTAGAAACTTTATAGTAAAGTTTTATTATAAGAGTTATAATAAGAATAGACTTAGATTCATTTAGCTGGAATTTAGCTAAGTAAAACAATCCTAAATTAATAGAACAATTTAGTGGGAGAAAAATGGTATATATGATATATTAAATTTTAGCTCTCACGTCCCTAAGAGTTCACACGTGAGATTCATACTCGACTTTGTGTCGCCCTAGGAGCGGCCTCCCTTCAGAGAGTGTTTGTATGGGTCAATAACAAGGTAGGGGAAATGTTCATAGTAAGTGGGAGAAAGATGTGTGTCAACGTATCCTACGGTCTCCTCCATTAGGTTGCATTGTGAGATTTCTACGATCCACCCGCGTGTCATTTTAGCGCGACCATCCCTTCAGAGGGTCTGATTGTAGAAGTCGGAACAACGAAAACTCCAGAAATGGATAAGGTTTCTTAAGTTAATCTTCAACAATTATCTTTCCTTCTGATAGCCTGTTGAAGCGTACCTCTGGAATCTGAAAATGGTAAGGTCACACTTACAGGATGAATTAAGTTAGTTAATGAATCATTGACCGAACAACGATAGCTAAGAACTATAGAAATATGAATTATTCTGGTATTTATTATTAGCTGAGATTGTCTCAATTCAGGAGAGGAGTAGTTGATCACCCTTCGATGGCTGTTGCTCTAAACTTCTGAAGTATCGTTGCAAAAACTAAATCATTTGTTTAATTAGGGTTCTTTGATTGCTTGTTTTTACTAAATTGATTGGATTATTTTATGTAATGGGTTAAGACAAAGATAACTAATACGATCAATTGATTGTTTCAACATGTCTTCTTCAATTATTCAACTTCTTAAAAAGAAAAAAAAATTTAACCAGTGAAAATTATATGATGTGGAAGTCAAACTTGAATATGATTCTGGTTAATGATGATCTACGCTTCATCTTAATGGGGAATGTCCTCCTTCCCCTACTCGAAATGCATCTGAGAATGTCAGGGATGCACATAACCGTTGGACAAAGGCCAATGACAAGGCCTACGTCTATCTCTTGTCCAGTATGTCTGACATACTAAGCAAGAGACATGAGACCACTACACGCTAGATCATGAACTCCCTCCAAGAGATGTTTAAAAGAAATAAAAGAAGGTAAATAAGATTTACTTGTCTTAGAAACATATTTAGTGGAAAATGACCAAAATGCCTGAATACTTGATCCACGAGCCATTAGCCATGTTTGCTCTTCTTTAAAGAAAACTGGTTCCTTTAAGCAACTCGAGGAGGATAAGATGACTCTCAAGATTAGAATGGGAGATGTCATTTCAGCTCGTGCAGTGAGAGATGTTAAGTTGTCTTTCAGAAATAGATTCTTGTTTTTAGAAAACTTGAACATAAGTTCCTAAGATAAGAGGAACTTAATTTCTATTTCTTTTCTTATTGAACAATTGTACTCGGTTATTTTCTAATGAAGCATTCATTTTAAAGAATAATATACATATTTGTTTGACTAAGCTTAAAAACAACTTGTATGTATTAAGACCTAATGAAGCGAAAACGTTTTAAATCATGAAATGTTTAAAATGACTAATATTCTTCCACGTTTAGGGACCAACATATAGAAGTTCTCGAAGCCTTTTTTTGGGACCGACACATAGAAGTTCTCAAACTTGGCCCATTTTCTTTGCAGAGAATGCATTTTTGACAATTTTTCACATCCACAAAACTTTCCCCACTGTTTGGAAGCATTAATCATGTTTTCGATACTTTTGGCTGGCACCTTAGCCCTACCCAAACGAGATTTCTTTTCGAGCTATATTTTTAGTCAATGCTTAAGGGACCATGCTAGGAATGTAGACGGAAGTCCATGGAGTTGGAATTCCTAAACCAGAAAGCTTTATGACCAAGACAAAACAAAGAAATCATCGAAGGACCACTTTTCAACAAAAAATAAAAACTGAGTCCAAACAAAAGTTTCTCGATGCCTTTTGATACGAATTGAAGAATGAATCAAGAAATCATAATTGATGCAAATGAAGAAGTTGAAGAGACGAAAGTTAAAAAGTTATTTGGACAACCAAAAAGTCATAAATTAAATGTTTATTAAGAAATTATATATTTATTTAATGTTATGTGTTTTAATTTATTATGGTAGTTGAAAGGCATAAAATTAAATGTAATGACTTTTCATTTCATAATTTAATTAGTATAAATAGAGTTGTATTTTCCACAATTAAAAGAAGAATATGGGATGAATGAAACCTCAAAATTCTAAAATGTAGATTTTTTTGTTCTTGTGATAGACTGTGTGAATATTTGGAGCATTCAAGTAAGAATTAATCTAACTTGCTTGTGGAGTGCTTTGAAGATCGAGGGTTGATGAGAGTTTCTAACTTTGTCTGATCTTTGGATTCTTAGATCATCTAAGTAACTTGAATCTAGTCTATCTTAGGGGCTAAAATTAAATTGGTTTTGAGACTGTTGTGGTTATGTTCTTTGAGTCTTTCTGTTTAACATGGTTCTTAGATCTAATTCCTAGGGGTTTCATATCATTTGGTATCAGAGCATATGTTGCATCTTTGTGGCCTACTCTAGGATTGATTCTATCTTTCTTTGTTGTAAACTTTTAATTCTAGTTTTTATTTTTATCCTATCATTTATTGTCTTTTCATCGATTGTTCTTCTTATCTTTATCTTTCTTCAATCTTATTACATTTTACATATTTAAAAAAACAGTTGTGAAGAAAAGTAAAAAAAAAAAAGAAGAAAAGAAAAAAAGTTGGAAAAAATTGTTTTTGCAATTATTTTTAATAATTGTGTGATTAATCTTAGTTTGTAATCAACTTTTGCATAATTGAGTTATTACATTATCTCTTTCTATATTTCTACCATTCCTTAAGTTAATTGTATGATTATTTGAATGTCTTTTCACCTTCCTATCATTAATTTGTTAAAGACTTTCAAACTTCCTTCTTATCTTTCATTCTCCTTGCAAACCACTGAATTTCACATCGTGCCCTTCATCAAACTTTTAGATCAGCCTCTTATCTTTAATGTCCAAGAAGGGTAGTTTGTCAAATTCATTTATTAATACCTTTCTATTTATAAATCAATTTCTATGTTCTGTTTCATCGGAAAATTGTGTTTTTCTTTATTTTTTTTTAACCTTTCATTTTTTTTGTTCTTTTTATGGTTGCCTTCATAATTATCTTATCTTGCTTATACTAAATAGCTCGTTATTTCAAGGATTGTATAGGCCTATCCAATATCCTAATTTAGCTACTTTCCCAAATAGCCTACCTTTTATGTGCGAACATGAGTGTTTCCGAGTGAACAAATAGTGAGTTGAGTGTGTGAGATCCTTTTTAGTTAGGGAGAATGTTCTATCAAGAAAAAAATAATTGTGTTGTCTACAACTATGATGCTCAATTTTGGAAGACTTTACGTAGTATGTTGGTTGACATACAACAATCCATTTACATGCCTAACGCAAAAGTTTCAAAAGTCAACAGTGTAAAATATTTTCGAAAAAGTTTGGTTGAATTAAATCAATCAGTTGAGTACTTATGTACATTGACTCAACAGTTGAATTTACAAGATCAAAATTTGAAGAAGGTTAGTGTTCCTACAAAAATTAAGCCTATTGTTGTGGTAAAGAATGACAAAGTTGAAGATGACATACTTGGTCAAAAGTTATATGATTTTATTGTAACATCTAATCCTAAAGTTCATGTTGATATAAGTGAATTAGAGAAAAAAGAGGCCAAAACAAAAGCATGTAGTTTGGTTGAAAATGAATCTTGCAAGAAAAAGTGTGAGAATGAAAAGCGTGAGGATAGTTTATGGCCTAGAGAGAAAAATGAAAGAAAAATCGAAAAACAAAGCTATTGTGAGAGAGTTAGTTTAAATCTATTTTTTTTTTCAAAATAAAATACTTTTGATCTTATATACAAAAGAACTTGTTTCCTAGTGGGTGAGCTCAACCCATGTTTTTGTATTACTTCTTTTAAGTTCTTATACGAGGCTAAGACACTCATGAAGATGCTTGATTCAAAGGTCGCTTCTAAAATCAATAACGCCATATGTCATATGTCTTTCAAGGCCAAATCAAAGAAGAACCACTCAAAATTCGCATCAAAATTAAAATATGGCTGCAAGCATACAATTTTCAAACAAGAAAATGGGCATGGAGACACTTTTGGAAGAATCGCTGTTGTTTTTTGAAGAATCCCAAGTGGAGTTCAATGAATGACTTATAAATGAAATTCCAGGACTACAAAATTACTCTACAAGGCAAGGGAGATGAGAATTATTATTTCAACGTTGTCGAATTTCATCCTTTTAATGTAGGTGATGACTTTCTTGATTCGAGGACGAATCCTTCTGAAGAAGGGAAAAATGATAAGAATCATGATGTCCCATATGGACCAATTACAAAATCAAAGACAACAAAGATTAACAAATCATTCATTCTTCATGTATAAGAATAAATAGGGTCGATTCATCCTCAATTTCATATGCCACGTGTTAATACAAGAGACTAAGGACCATTTGGGGTACTGAATGTGAATGTTTTCTCGTTGAAGCAGACAATAGAATACACATTCAACTTCCTTGAACCCAACACTCTGAAGACCTCATGATTTAGTTAATATCACATTTTTATTGTATTTCCATTTGTTTTAATTAAGTTAGGGTAACAACCATTAATAGCTTAGAATTAAAGATGGTGGTTGAAAATTAGTTGTTGGAAGATAACATAGTTAATATTTTACTTAGACTTTTTAGTATTTTCATTAATTATGATAGAATCTCTACAAGGCTATATAATGCTTTTATCCTTCCATTTGTATAAAAAAGACTTTTGATGAATGCCATTTGAAATCTCATTTTGAGAGTTTCCCCTTAATTTGCAATTCTTGGGATAAAATGCATGCGAGCCATTCAATCTAACCTTAACCAAGTTTGATTGTGGAGTGACTCAATTTAGAACAGGATTTTCAAATCATGCTTCTACATCTTTGATCTAAGAGGTAATCTAATCCCAACTTTCTCTTGGTTGAAATGACTCTTCTTGATTGTTTTAGATGTGGGTATGTTCTACCAAATTTGTTTTCTTCAAGATCTTCTAATTCAATTTTCTTAATTGTTAAATGTCGTTATTTTGAAAATGTGTAAAAAAAATGTAGTGATTTAAGAGATTTGACGATGTACTTTGTTCGTGAATTCAAGTACAAAGAAGATGACTACCGAAAGCTACATTTGAAAGAGATTTGAGGAAAAATCTTCTTGAAAAAGAGGAGAATCATACAAATCAAGAAATCAAAATTGAATCAAATGAATAAGTTGAAGAGATGCAATGCTTCGAAGTTGAGTTATTTTGGCAACCCAAAAGTCATAAAATTGAATGTTTATTAAGAAATTATATATTTATTAAGGTTATGTTTTTTCATTTATTATGGTAGTTGAAAGGATATAAAATTAAATATTGTGACCTTTCATTTCATATTTTAATTAGTATAAAATAGGGTTGTAATTTTTACATTTAAAAGAAGATTTTGGATGAATGAAATCTGAAAATTCTAAAATTTAGAATTTTGTTCTTGTATGTTATTGAGATAGAATGTACGAATATTTGGAGCATTCAAGTGAGAATTTATTGTCTTGCTTGTGGAGTGTTTGAAGATCGAGGGTCAATGGGAGCTTCAAAACTTTGTTTGATCCTTGGTTTGTTAGATCATCTAATTAATCTGTAACTAGCCTATCTTATGGGTTGAAATCAAATTGGTTTTGCAGTTTCTGAGGTTATATTATTTGAGTCTTGTTGTTTAACATGGTTCTTAGATTCAATACCTAGAGGTTTCATATCAGAGCTTTTAGCTCTAGATCGGATATATCTTTCCATTATTGCATTGTGTTCTCTTAATTTTCTGATTTCCATTTTTTTAGTTATCTCGTCACATTCTGTTCAGTATACAAAATCTCAAAAAAAAAATGTGTCATTTCAAGTCCTAATTTTACAATTTTGCCTTCTTCATTGTTTTAGATCTAGGTCTGATCTATGAAATTCTTTTCTTCAAGGTCTTCTAATTCAGTTTCCTTCAATGTTAAATGACGTCATCTTAAAAATATGTAAAAAAAATTGTTGTGATTTCAGAGATTTCATGATGAACTTTGTTATTCGTGAATTCAAGAGCAAAGAAGATAACTATCAAAAGCTACATTTGAAAGAGATCCATTAGATTTGAGGACAAATCTTCTTGCAGAAGAGGAGAATGATAGTGACCAAGAAATCAGAATTGAATCAAATGAAGAAGTTGAAGAGATAAAATGCTTGGAAGTTGAAGAGTTATTTGGACAACCCAAAAGTCATAAAATTAAATGTTTATTAAGAAATGATATATTTATTTAATGTTATGTGTTTTAATTTATTATGATAGTTGAAAAGGCATAAAATTAAATGTTGTGACTTTTCATTTCATATTTTAATTAGTATAAATAGGATTGTAATTTTCATATTAAAAAAGAAGAATTTGGGATGATTGAAATCTGAAAATTCTAAAATGTAGAATCTTTGTTTTTGTGTGTTCTTGTGATAGAATGCACGAATATTTGGAGCATTCAAGTGAGGATTGATCTGTCTTGCTTGTTGAGTGCTTTGAAGATCGAGGGTTGATGAGAGTTTCTAACTTTGTCCAATCCTTGGTTTCTTAGATCATTTAAGCAATTTGTATCTGGCCTATCTTAGGGGTTGAAATCAAATTGGTTTTGAGGCTGTTGGGGTTGTGTTCTTTGAGTCTTGTTGTTTAACATGTTTCTTAGATCCAATGTCCAAGGATGCTTTATCACCGTTTTTGGGACTGACTCAAGAAGTTCTCAAACTTGGTCCATTTTCTTTCCTGGGATGCATTTTTTATAGTTTTTCACATTTGTAAAATGTTCACCATTGTTTGGAAGCATTGACCATATTTTCGACCTTTTGGTTGGCACCTTAGCGCTACCCAAACAAGATTGCCCCCTGATCTATATTTTTTAGTAAATGTGTAAGTACCATGTGAGGAATGTAGACGAAAGTCCATGGATTGAAATTCCTAAACCAAAAAGGCTTACGACCAAGAAAAAGAAAAAAAAAACATCGAAGGACCAATTTTTAACAAAAAATAAAAAAACAGTCCAAACAAAGGCTCCTCGATGCTTTTTTTGGGACCCACACATAAAAGTTTTCAAACTTGGCCCATTTTCTTTCCAGAGAATGTAATTCAAGCTTTAGGATCTCAACATAAAAATTTGAACAAAAAAAAAGTGATTTGGATCTTCTTTTTTTTTTTTTTTTTTGCTACTTTTTCTTTTGTGCAACTTTTCTTTTGCTATTTTTTTTTTTTTGCTTTTTTTTACTAATTATTTTTTTTTAATGATCCAAAAGTGATTTGAAAAATATTTCAAGGCAAGTTGTAGTATGTCTTGTATTACATGCAAAGAAAATTTGGAAACAAAAAAAAAATTGAAACAAGTAAAGATAAAAATTCCCCTTAATAGTCGGTCAAGGATGATAACCAAATGCTCAGATACCAAATGATAAGTGCACACTATGTTTGTTAGATGCAAAGTTAGAGGTCCTTCTTGGATTCTTACAGTCACAAAGAAAGCTACTTAGATCATACCTAGAATCTATGATGGTCATTCTTAGATCCTAAGACAACTCACTCCAGAAATAGTTTGATAAAGACTAATTCAATGAATTGATTTTTAACATCAAATCTAAAGTAAGATTTGAAAAAGATAACACCAAAAGAGGTTGAATAAACACAAACTTTTTAATATTGATATTCTACTTTTTCAAGAGAATTACAAGTCATTTTATAGGCTAAATGGTTATGCATTGGGTGGAAGCCCAATACTC
>JBBPDI010064658.1:0-19751 GCA_037974545.1 Cucumis variabilis
AACAAGATTAAGTCCACAATTAAGAAAACTGAAGATGCTAATAAGGAATTTATGAAATCTGTGGAAAAATGTTCTCAGTTAGAGTCAGCTGATAAGTCATTTGCTGGAACACTTATGAGTACTTTAACCAACATCAAGTTTGATGGTTCTTGTACTATACATGAGCATATCCTTGAAATGACGAACTTGGCAACAAGGTTAAATACCGTGGGAATGGAAATGAGAATTTTTTGGTAACGTTTATCCTTAATTCCTTACATTCAGAGTATGGTCCATTCCACATGAACTATAACACTCTGAAAGATAAATGGAATGTACATGAATTACAAAGTATACTCATTCAAGAGGAAGCGGGGCTTAAGAAACCAATAATTCACTCTGCCAATCTCGTTGGCCAAAAAGGAGCTAGAAAGAAACTTAGAAAAATGAATGGAAAGGACATTAATGGACAACTAAAGGTAAAATAGTCATCTACCGCAATCCACAAAAAGGAACAAATTAAAGATAATTATCGATTTTGCAACAAACCTGGGTACTATCAGAAAGACTGTCTGAAACATAAGGCACGGTTCAAGAATAAAGGTAAGCATAATGCTTTGGTATGTTTCGAATCAAACTTGACTAAAGTTCCTTATAATACATAGTGGATTGATTCTTATTGTACCATTCATGTTTGCAATACGACACAAGAATTCCTTACGAACCAAACCACAAACTCAAATGAGAGATTCATCTTTATGAGAAACAGAGTCAAAGTTCCAATTGAAGTTATGGGAGCCTATTGTTTAACTTTAGACACTAGACATCATTTAGATCTTTTTAATACCTTTTATGTTCCTTCTATTTCTCCTAATTTAATTTTATTATCCAAACTTGATACTTCAGGTTATGTAACGACCCAACTTTTCTATCTAAGTCGAAGTCATTATTTTAAACAAAACACTTTGATTGTCACAAAATATGGTGAGATTTATTTGAAATCTTAACGATCAAGAAAAAGCGTTGTTCAAGCCCTATTTCAAACAAATAAAATTCTAAAAGTACTCTTTACAAAATAACTGTCCATAAACTCAATTCAATCACAATAAAAATTTAAAACCATAAGCGGAAGCCAATTTTAAGAAAAACAAAGTCCCCGTATGGCAGTCACACATCCTTCTTGTCCCTCGTCGGTTTGCCTCTCGTATTACCCTTGTCTGAAAAATTAAACATGAAAGGGTGAGTATAAATATACCCAGTAAGAGTCCCACTACTGGTCCCGCTAAGGCTAAAAATTATTAACTTTCTATTGAGAGGTACCCTGCATCATACTCAGTCTTGTGATCCCGTAGGATGCACATACTCAGTCTATGCTTCCTAGGGATGCACATATCAGTCTTATACTCCCGAAGGATGCATATGTCAGTCTAGTGCTCTCAAAGGATGCACCTATCAGTCTAGTGCTCCAAAGGATGCACTTATTAAGTGGTGATCCTGTGGCACACATGCAAGGCATGCTACCCTATAGATAAAGCTAATAATTCCCCTCAGTCAAATATAACAATCTAAACAGTCAATTAAATTTACAGTTTAAGCTAGCATTATATCATTCTTTAAATTCCATACATTTAACATAACGGTTCCTTAAACAATTAAACTTATACTTAAGTGTCACCCACCTCAGTTCAGTCAATTCAATCTACAATACCCTATCTATACATTAACATAATAGCCAACAACTCTCAGTTTAATTCGTTCAATGTTCTCAGTTCAATCATCATATTTAAATTCATATATCAATCAACCCATCTCAGTTCAGTAAGACCCATACAGTTAATACATCTCAGTTCATTATAGAGTCCAGTAGTAAGAACCTCTTACCTTAATCTTACTTAAGCTTCTTTATCAAACTAAACTACAACAAACCGACCTAAACATAATTGAACAGAAATCAATCACTTCCACAAACAATTTTATCTATTCAATTCGTCCTATATAAATTTCACAACTTACCCAAAAAGTGGAGAATTAAACTCTAACCTAACTCGTTTGAAACTCAAGGAATTTAAGCGTTGTCCATAATTTGCACCTTCAAGAAACAATATCAATCATTTTACTAACCCAACCAATATTGGTTATTGAAAACAACCACCAAAATCTAGAACTACACCCTTACCACGAACCACAACAATGTAAAGGTAGCGACTCTCCAAACTAACATGAAAGAGATCATGCAAACAGAACTGAGCATGGGTCGGCTTGCGATTCGCAGCTGGGAGATGAAGAGTCGAGCGGCAAATGAGGACTTCATGTCGCGCAACTTGGGTAGTCATTAACTATAGTAGGATGTGCGACTAGGTAATCATCGAGTGCAGAAGGACGCACACGACGACAGCTTCTTGAACGACACGACGACTTTGCAAGCTCGACAGCTTCATGAACGGAGCAACGACTTCATAAACAGAGAGATGATGGCTTCACGAACGGAGAGATGATGTGGCTCGAGATGCGACCATTGAAAGTGAACAAAAAAAGAAGAAGAAAGAAAATGGGAAAGGACGTCGGCGGCTGAGGATTGAAGAAGGAAAAGATGAGAACAAAAAAAAAAGAAAAATTGGGGATGGAGATGTACACGCAAAAAGAGAAAGGTTTTGAAAAACTAATAATAATACATTATAACTATTATTATATTATAATTATTTTTATTTTTATTTCTTTTTATCATTCTTCTCCACTAAACTTAAATAAATTATAACCCTCACAATTTCTTAAAGTCTTAGTAAAATTTAAAGATTAGGTTGAAAGAAGTACCTCAAAATTTGGGGTGTTACAAGTTATTACTTTAAATTTAACTTGAAATTTAGGAATGAGTGTGTTAGTTTATTCAAACAAAACATTTTTATTGGCTCTGGTATTCTTTGTGATGGCTTATATATAAATTAAAGTTTGATTTTTTTTTTGAAAGTTTATTAACCCTATATCATAATGTTGGTGCTAAACATGGTTAAACTAATGAATCATTGGCTTACTTGTGGCATAAACGTTTGGGTCACATATCCAATGAAAGAATTAAAAGATTGATAAAGAATGAAATTCTTTCAAATTTGGATTTTACTGACCTTGGAATTTGTGTGGATTGTATTAAAGGAAAGCAAACAAAACACACAGTTAATAAAGAAGTCACAAGAAGCTCACAACTTCTTGAAATTATACACACTGATATTTGTGGACCTTTTGATGTTCTATCTTTTGGTGGAGAAAAGTATTTTAACCTTTATTGATGATTTCTCACGTTATGATATATCTATTTGTTGCATGAAAAATCTCAAGCAATAGATGTCTTAAAGGTATTTATAAATGAATTTGAAAGGCAATTAGATAGAAAGGTGAAAATCTTAAGATCTGATAGAGGTGGTAAGTATTATGAAAAATATGATAAGAATGGACAATGCCCGGGTCCATTCCCTAAATTCCTAGAAAGTCATTGCATATGTGCTTAATACACAATATCAAGAACACCACAACAAAATGGTGTTGTAGAAAGGCATAATTGTACATTAATGAATATGGTTAGAAGTATGTTAATTAATTCATCTTTACATGTGTCCTTGTGGATGTATGCATTAAGAATCGCTCAATATTTATTAAACAGGGTTCCTAATAAGTCAGTTCCAAAGACACCTTTTGAATTGTGGACATGAAGGAAACCTAGTTTAAGACACCTACATGTTTGAGATTGTCAAGCGAAAGTAAGAATTTATAATCCACACGAAAGGAAACTGGATTCAAGAACAACCAGTGGTTTTTTCATTGGTTATCCAGAAAAATCAAAAGGGTATAGATTTTATTGTCTTAACCACATTACAATAATAGTTGAAACTAGAAATGTAAGGTTCATTGAGAATGACCTAATTAGTGGAAGTTTGAAACCACGTAAAGTCGAAATTCAAGAAGTTATGGTGAAAATTCCTTCATCTATAACTTCTTCTCATGTTGTTGTTCATGTAGTTGTTGACTCTGCTAACAATCCATAAGAAGAACAAATTAATGGTCAAACACCACATAATGATGTTATAAAAAATGAACATGTAACTGAGGGGTCACAAAAAATAGAGTTAAGAAGATCTGTAAGACCAAGAAGATCAGCTATTTCTAATGAATATGTTGTTTATGAAGGGATATAAGCTCATGGCAGCCGAAGATTTTACAGAACCATTCCTCAATTTAATTTTGGAAATCCTAAATTTCAGTACATTAGCAATATTTAGAATAAAAATTCTAAATAAAAAAATTAAGCATGATTTTAAATTAAAAGATACAAAGAACTTACTTTAGTTGAAGTCTCTGAGAATCTACAATCCACCAAATTGGGGACACCACCCATCGGAGACCTTTCTATCCTTTGGTATGAGATTGGTTTGTGGGAACCAAATGGAATGGGAAAAGTTTTAGAGAGAAACTATTTTGCATAAAAGCAAAATCATTCGTTTTAATTGATTTTGATTAAGAAAAACTATTTTTCTTCTGCATATTTATTAGGGGTGTAGAAAACTAAACCAAACTAAATCAGACTGAATCGGTTCAATTTGGGTATGGTTAAACCGATTTGGTTAAAATTGAAGAAAAATTAGAAGCCTCTGTCTTTCTCTTCATTCATGTTCGTTCTTTTTCGTATTTCATAGTCTCCTTCGTTGCTCATTCTCTGCCATTTATGGGTCTATTCTCTGTGGTAGCCTCCGACGTGGGTCTTTGCGGGTTTGGCTTCGTGGGTCTTTTTCATTATCTTTGTATAGCAACTTCGTGGGTTCAACATCGATTGAAGCTTTTGAGGTATTTAACAATTTTACAGTATGTTTGTTTCTTTATTTAGTGTTTTTGTTATCTTCATTCGTGTTTAGGACAATAAGAGAATCACATCAGTTTTTTTAAAAAAAAATTATGTCGCCCTCTAGTGTTTGAGTTTGATGATTATACAATTTGTGGGTAATGGTGAAGAAATTTGTAGGTTATCTTTAGACTTGTTCGGTAGTGATCCTAATATTGTGTAAGAGTACATTTTTGTTGCACTTTAAAATGCTTATGTCTAGGTAAGCCTTATCCTAACACTTCAAGATGATCAATGTCCATGGTTTTCTTTGAAATTTCACTTGAAGAATGATACATTTACCTGCTTTTCCGTCTCCTCACCTCTTGCCATAGACTTGAAAATTTGTTAAATATTATATGGTAATTTCTGTCCATTGTTCATATTTGTGTTTACACTTTTTCTTTTCAATTACAATAATTTTAATATACTTCAATATCATCTATAATAATGCTTTCGAAATTTGCAATGATACTAGTTTCCATAATGGTATGATTGAGCTTTGAGCTTGGTTTATGAAACTCTCAAGGTTTGTGTTGCTGAATGTTAATTTTGAGTTTATTGAGCTTGCCATCCAGATGTAAAGCAAATTATAAAGGAATATGTAAAGCAAATTATTACCAGAAGCCTTTAGTAATGGATATGCAAGTTGGCTAAAATGAATATGCATTGATTCTACCATCATTTGTTAATTTTGTGAGGTTTTCACCATTGCCATTTCTCTTTAAAAGGCCATTTGATTGGCATCTAAAGTTGCACCAAAAAGGGTACCCAACTTCCTGTTAGTTCTTGGTAATATTTACTTTCTAGAATTTTGGAGAAGAAATTTAATATACTTTTAATTTAAGAATTAGGGTTTGCATTTGGGGTTGTGATTTGTGTGATGATGTTTTTGCAAAAAGGTGAGGGCACTCAATTCATAGTTTGATGATGTGTTTTACTTATTGTTTTCTTTGATGATTATTAGTTAAAATTTGTGTGTTTTTTGTGTGTTTTGTTTGATGATTATTAGAATGACTTCATTCTCTGTAGACGAAACTTCAAAACAAAGTTGTTCTAGTCTAGTGTTAAGAAAAAGAAAACCGGTTAAACTACCACCATCGGTATGGAAACATTTTATAAAAGTATAAGAATGTGATTCTAAATATCCTAGGGCTGCTTGTAAACATTGTAAGACTTTATATGCTTGTGATTCCAAAATAAATGGTACAACTAATTTAAAAAGATATTTAGAAAAATGTAAGAAGTATGTAGATCCATTGAAAGATAATGTTGAAGGAGAGGAAGATTCTGAAAGTAGTTTAATGTCTACATCCTTTACCCAAGAAAATTGTAGAACAATGCTTGCTAGTATGGTTATTTCGGATGAATTGCCATTTAAGTTTGTAGAAAGTGAAGGATTTCATCAATTTTGTCGGGCATTAAATCCAAAGTTTGTGATTTCATCAAGAGTAACTGTTATAAATGATTGTTTTTAGATGTATTTGAAGGAGAAAAACAAGTTAAAAAATGTATTAACTCGAAGTGGCCAAAGAGTTTGTTTAACAACAAATACATGAACATCTGTACAAAATATTAATTATATAGTTATAACGGCTCATTTCATTGATGATGATTGGAACCTTCACAAAAGAATTTTGAACATTTGTCAAATAGCTAATCATAAAGGAGATAAAATAGGGAGAGCCATTAAAAAGTACTTAGAAGGTTAGGGTTATTGATAGGCTATTTACTATAACAGTTGATAATGCGAGTTCAAATGATGTAGCTATTACATACTTGGTTAAAAAGTCTACAGGCAGAAATGGGTTGATGTTGTATGGTGAATTTATCCACGTTAAATGTTGTGCCTATATTCTTAATTTGATTGTTAGTGATGCCTTAAAAGATTTGTATGTGTCCTATCATTCAAATCAGAAATGTTGTGAAGTATGTTAGGTCATCTCCTGCTAGACTGCAAATATTTAAAGATTTTGCTAAAGAAGATAAATTGTCAACAAAAAAAATTACCTTACGATGGATATTCTAACATGATGGAATTCTACTTTTACTATGTTGGATGGAGCAATTAAGTGTCAAAAGACGTTTGAAAGATTAGAGGAGCACGACCCTAGTTATTTTCCAAATGATGATATTCCTAGTATTGAAGATTGGGATAATGCAAAAGTGTTTGTAAAGTTCCTAAAACCTTTTTCAGAGATAACAATGAAGTTTTGTACATCGATATATGTGACTTCAAATATATTTTTTCACGAACTTTGTTTGATTCAAGAAATCATTCGTGAATACTTGTTGTATAAGAATGCATAGAATTAGATGACATTAAGCATGCAGACAAAATTCAACAAGTATTGGGGTATAACTACAAGTGAGAAGACCAATTTATTATTATATGTTTCTGTAGTTCTTGACCCTAGGTACAAGTTGGCTTATGTGAATTATTGTTTTAATGAATTTTTGGAGGAAGATAATGCAAAGAAATGGACGAATAAGGTTGAAGAAGCATTTCGTTGAATGTGTGACAATTATTATATGAGAATGTCAAGGTCAAAAGTAAAATATTCACAAACACAATCATGTACTCCTATTGAAGAATTTAGCTTTCAAAGTCAAAGTCAAATGCCTTCTATCTCATCTAGTGGATCTTATAAGGTACGTGTTGGTGTTCATGATATATTTAAACAAAGCAACAAAACATGTGTATATGACGCTAAAATAGAGGTGGCTCGTTATCTAGATGAGGCTCATATAGAAGATGAATATTTAGATTTGTTAAATTTGTGTAAAGTGAATTCCTCTCAATTTAAGATCATTAGCCAAGTAGCCAGGAACATCTACAATATTCCTATATCAACTGTGCCTTCTGAGTCAACCTTTAGCACTAGAGGAAGGGTGTTAGATTCTTTTCGAAGTTTATTAATACCTCAAACTGCAGAGTCACTAAACTTTTGGATGACATGACCGAAGAAATGGATAAAGATAATATTCTTTTCAAATTAAGCATTTAAAATTTAAAATTATCTCATTAAGCTAACAATTTTTTATTTTGATCTAAAATTCATAAATATAGAAAAAGAGATGATATCTGCATTTGAGAATCCGAATCGTGACTCTATGGTATACATCTCTACTCTTAAATTTTTATTTACATTTTCTTGTTTCAAATTGTTAACTTGTTAACTATTGAATCTTGTTTTTTTAGAATCTTGAAGCACAATGATGGAAGCAGTTTAGGTTGAAGAAAAGAGCAGAAGAGCAGCAGTTTGGCGAATGGCTAGAAAGTATTGATGTTAATCTCCTTTCTGTTTTTGGTTCTTTTTGTTATTCATTTACCGCCGAAGAGATTAAAGAACTTTGGGCCTCATTGTAATTCTTGTTGCTCCATGTCTAATTTTCCCCTAATCTAAATCCTGAGTTTCTATTTTGGCATTAACTCCATTGAGTTGTTTTCTGAAATGCAAGTAGTTTCTGCTCAACATGCTCATATCAAAAACCAAGATAACAGGTTGTTGGTCATATATCTAGATAGCACCAATGGGACTTTCATCAATGACAAGAGGCTTAACCCTGGGTTGTTGCTGTTGTATAATATGGAAATTGCATTAATTTTGGTACTATAATTTATTTCTACTTTTATTTGATGAGACCACCTCATTTCCCATTTTTTGAGTTTTGCATTTGTTCTTTTACCCTCTTCAATTCAACATTAAAGTTTGTTGGTCTGAATCTGTTTCTGCATTTTGTTTGCATTCTCCAAAGTAAAAGATTTATTGTTTCATTTGATACTCATCTAAATGGATTCGTTTTGATGTTTCTTTTGCTGACAGGAGACATCCAGTTGTTGCTGAATACACTGATTCCAGAGGCACCTATGTTTAAGCAAGAATTTATGGTTGTTGAATGATAATATCCTTGTAAATTGCTTAGTCATTCTGTTTGTTAAGCTTTCACCAATCAAAACAGTGTCTTTCTTTAGTTGGATTAGTTAGGAGTATGGATAGAACCACTATTGATACTATCAAAATGTAATGGATTATCATTTAGTTGCTAAAATGACTTGAGATTAGCGTTTAACACAATACTTTTTTCTATTGAGGTTGGAGGTTTAAGTTTCCGACTAAACATTTGTTGAACTAACAATTGTGTTATAGATTTAGATTTAGATTCTACTATTATGAATTTATTATTACCATAGCATTGTAAAATGAGGATAGTTGTCTATATTCTAAAAGAAAGAAAGAAAGGGAAAAAACCATATCGGGTCAGGCTCCAACAACAAATCATCAGTGCATTTCGGTTTGGGTCAGTTTGAAGAAAAACCGACCCGATCCAGACCAATTACACCCCTAATATTTATAACTCCCTTTCCTTCATGGAATAGGAAAAAGAGTAGGGAAGAATCATGAGATTCTATTAATTTAAAAATATTAAATTAATAAAAATTTCAAATCAACTAATTAATTAATAATTAACAATTAATTAATAATTAATAAAATTATATTTAATTAATATTTTATTTAAAGTTTATTTAATAAATATTTCTCTAATATCTTATAGTTTTAAATTAATTTAATTAAATCAAATTTACTGAACTATTAATTAATTATCAAATTAGTAACTATCTAAATTAAATATCTTATATTTAACTTAAATTAAACTTGAATCATATTCAAATATCAATTTTTCTCATAACCAACAATTTTAATATGAATCCAATTCACATTAAATTAAGGAAAATTTACATAAATAGAAGAAAATAGAAAGTATTTACATCCTAGCAAAAAAAAATGGATACTTTGAGCTTGGGTTAAAATTTTGGTTATCCATTTTGGACTTGAATTAAAATTTTGTTATGGATCGTAAATAGTTTGTCAATTCTTATATTTTTAAGAATTCCACTTAAATTAATATTTGAACTCATTCAAATATTTTATTTCTCATAAATTAATTTTGAATCAAATCCAAAATAAAATTTATATAATAAAATTTTGTTAAAATATATAAACTTTATATTATAATATATAACCATACAATATATTAATTCTCAAACTAAATTTAAGCATTTTAAATTACAATCAATATAAATAAATCTCATTACCCTTTACAAGCTAGAAAGGGGACCTACAGATCAAAAGCTACAACGATATGAGATTAATTGGCTAAACTCATTAACCACATTAATCAATTTATTAACTGTGCGTTCACTCCACTAAAGACTCACAACTGAATTCTTCTCACTGTAGATATATTTCTGTGTCCATAGATATAAACCAATAACGGTAAATTAGTCCTTCACGAGTGTTTGTAACACCAGTTGGGTCAAATTACCGTTTTACCCTTGGGTTACCTTTAGTCCATAAATATCAGTGCTCCTCTAACAAACAACTTCTTTATAGTCCAACTAAATAGAAACCCCTCTCGTGCCACATAGAGGGTAAGACCCTTTATTCAAGTCCTAGAGACACCATTTAAAGAAACACTCATCTACTTATCCTAAAGTAAGTAAATAAGGAATTTCATCCTGTGTGATTATGTTTTCAGCTCCCCACTTGGTCTTGTCCCCAAAATGATAAGCATATTAAGTCAGCGATATGGTCACTCTCATCCGTACAAATAAAAGGACAATCTCACGTGAACAGAAGTTCATAATACACTCAGGATTAAGACTAAGTTACCTAGGTCATGCTAATGAAATCAATACTCAACTAGTTAACAAAGTTACACCTAGTGGTTACTATTTCGTGGTCTGGTCTTATACAAACTCATTACATAGGATATCTTCACTCGTATATCACCTATGCGAACCGTGTTGGATCATTGCGTTCGTATCAAATACAAAGTGAGTCGTATCCCTAGTGTTACCAGGATAAGCTACCTAGCCTTATCCTTATACTATAGACCCTTTAAGCTGATCTCGAACATTGATCCTTGTATGTCTCTACATAGTGTTCAAGACTCATTAAAACAGCTTAGGATGTTAGTTTATTGGATTTGGGTTATTAAGACAAAATTACTAATATAATGTAACGATCCAACTTTTCAAACTAAGCTAAGGTCATTACTTTAATAGAAAGACACTTCGCTTAAACATAAAAGTTCGTAAAATCTATTAAAAATCAAATGACATCAAAGAATCTTTATTCGAGCCCTATTTCAAACAAAATAAAGGTTTGAAAGTGTCGTTTATAAAACCACCAAGAAATAAACAGTTGTTCTAAACATGAGACTCATTTCAATCACAAATACTTAAGCAAAACATTAAAAACTGTAAGTGGATTACCTCTCATATGGCAAATCACAAATCCTTGCCCCTCATCAGTCTACCTCTCGTATTACCTTTGCCTGAAAAAGTTAAACATAAAATGATGAGTATAAATATACCCTAAGAGACCTACTACTGGTCCCACTAGGGGTAAAAATTATTAACTTTCTATTGGAAAGTACCCTACATCATAACACTCTCGTGATTTCGTAGGATGCACATAATCAGTCTAAAGCTCCCGAAGGGTGCACATATCAGTCTAGTGCTCTCGAAGGATGCACCTATCAGTCTAGTGCTCCAAAGGATGCACAACAGGTGGTGATCCCGTGGGACATCTGCAAGGCACACTACCTTATAAATAAAGCTAACAATTCCCCTCACTTCATTCTAGCATTTTAAACAGTTAATTCAGTTTACAATTCAAGCTACCATCAATATCATTATTTCAGTTCAACACATATACAGTCAATTTACGCAAACCAATACATAATCAAACATTAGCATAACGGTTCTTTAAATAGTTATACTTATACTTAAGCGTCACCCACCTCAATTCAGTCAATTCACACTATCTATACATTAACATAACAGCCAATAACTCTCAATCCAATCAGTTCAATGGTCTCAGTACAGTCATCATATCTAAAAATACATATCATTCAACCCATCTCAGTTCAGCAGAATCCATATAGTCAATACATCTCAATTTAGCGAAATCCATACAGTCAATACATTCCAAATTCATTATAGAGTCCAATAGTAGGAACCCTTTACCTTAACGTTACGTAACCTTCGTGATCGAACTAACATTCAACAAAGCAACCTAAACATAAGTAAACAGAAAGTCAAACAATTTTCCAAATAACTTCATCCATCCAATTCACCCCAAATGTGAATTTGACAACTTACCCAAGTAGATGGAGAATCAAACTCCAACCCAAACTTATACGAATTTCAAGGATTCACTCGCTGACTTCAATTGGTACCTTCAAGAATCAAGTGTTTCTCCAAATGATTAAATCCAATAGTACCATTCATCATTATCCATGAAAACAACAAAATCCACAATTCATTCTTACCAAACATAAACCTAATAGTTCATGGCAAGGCAGAAGCAGCTCTAAAAAGGTGGAATCGATGCGTGCAAAAATAGATCTAAACAACAATGGAGGTAGACGACAGATTGCAACCCATGGCTGGAAGATGGGGAGTCGCGTGGTGGCACTTAGCGAACGGGACAGGACACGTGCTCGACTCAGACCTGAACGATGCAGGGTTGCAACTGGGCTTTGACGAACAGAAGCGACTCAGCTAGTGCAAGGCAACGATGGATGAAGACATGCGGCTGTTGGACGTGATGCAACTCGAATCTAGATGACGAGAAGTTTCGGCTGGGTTACGGCTTCGATGAAAAACAGAGACAAAGAGCCACAAGGGCGTGACCAATCGACATTGGCTGCTGGTGAGGACAACTAGGGAGTTGATCAGGGAAAGAAAGGAGAAGGGAGATGTGGCCAACGACTGTTGAAGCGTAAAGAAGAAGAAGGAGAAAATGAGGGTACCAATTTCTTTTTTTTCTTTTTTTTTCAAAAAAATAAAGTAATAATAATAATAATAATACATTATAATAAAATTTGTTATTATTACTTTATTTATTAAATATTATTTTTTTTTCTTTTCCATCAATTACATTCTTTTCCACACAAAATTAAAAATAATATTACACCCAAAATTTTTAAAACTTAATAGAAATTTGAAAATAAGTTGCGATAAATACCTAAAATTTGGGATGGTACATTTAATCAATAACATTTATTTAAATTACAATAATAACACTTTATTAATAACGGTTAATGGATTACATTTACAATCTACGAGTTTTAGGACATAAATTCCATCACGTCTTTTGGTTTTAAAGAAAACACCATTGATTGATGTATATACCTAAAGATCAGTGGGAGTAAGTTTATAATTCTTGTTCTATATGTTGATGACATCTTGCTTGTTATAAATGACTTTGGTTTGTTATGTCAAACCAAAGAATTTCTTTCTAAAAACTTTGAAATGAATAATATGAGTGAGGCATCCTATGTGATTGAAATTGAAATATTTTGTGACCGAACACATGAATTGTTTGGATTGTCTCAAAAGGAATATATTAATAAAGTTTTAGATAAATTTAAGATGGACAAATGTTCTTCAAGTGTAGTTCCAATTCAGAAGGGAGATAAGTTTAGTCTCATGCAATGTCCAAAAAATGAATTGGAACGAAATCAGATGGAAACCATTCCTTATACATCTATTGTTGGAAGCTTATTGTATGCACAGACTTGCACTAAAACAGACATCAGTTTTGTTGTGGGTATGCTAGACAGGTATCAAAGTAATCGAGGAATGAATCATTGGAAAGCTGCAAAGAATGTTTTAAGGTATCTGCAAGGAACAAAGGATTATATGCTTACTTACAAGAGATCTGATTATCTTGAGGTGATTGGAGATTCAGATTCAGATTTTGCCGGATGTGTGGATACACAAAAATTTACTTTTGCCTATTTGTTCCTATTAGTTGAAGGAGTAATTTCATAAAAAAGTGCAAAGTAGTCTATTATCGCTGCATCCACTATGGAGGCTGAATTTGTAGCATGCTTCGAAGCTATAGTTCATGGTTTATGGCTGCGAAATTTTATCTCAGGACTTGGAATTATCAACAATATTGCCAAGCCACTAAGAATTTATTGTGGTAATTCTGCAGCAGTTTCTTCTAAAAAACGACAGGTATTCCAAAGGTGTTAAACATATGAAATTAAAATACTTTGCCGTTAAAGAAGAAGTTCAGAAACAAAGGGTATCAATCAAACATATTAGCACTAAACTAATGATTGTGGATCCACTGACTAAAGGATTGCCACTAAAGACGTTCAATGATCATGTAGAACATTGGGCATAAGTATATACCATTATTGAAATCAAGATTATGTTATTTGACACTTTGAGCTCATTTATTTATTTCTGATTTATCTCACGGTTCTGTTCTTATGATTAGCATATACATAAATGAATGATGTTAAACAGGACATCTTCTTTGATAAAGACACTTATTGTTGGACCGTTATTGGTTATCTTTATTATAGATCATGTTAATAGAAGAACCATTTCAATGTTACATGGAATGGAGTATGTTAATTCAATGATGTATGAATGCCATGATTCTATAGTAGTTTCTCTGACTTAACATGATATGTTATGAAGTTCAATTTTGCGCATTATTTTTATATGATAATCAATATGATAAATTATGAACGTATATGATAAATTATGTCAATGGGCCAAGTGGGAGAATGTTTGATTTATTTTTATATATAATACTATTAATGTGGCCCATATGTATTATATATTTTATCTCTTTTGAGCCTATTATTTTATTAGGCCATTAGGTAAAAAGATAATACCCTAATTAAACACCATGATGGGTGGTATCTATAAAAAGAACCTCAGGGATTGACCCTCTCACTGCCTTCATTAAGTAGTTTATTCTTCTCATCAAGAAACCAAATTAAGATCTAAAGGAAGGCAGGTGAGAGAAACACAATTCCTCAAGAAGATTATTCATGGATCAATGTATGTTATTTTTATCTAAATTTAATTTATAAAATCATCTAGTTTAAAGATTTTTGACACTCATTGTTAAATACAATCTCAGAGTTTTATTGTATAATCATGAATTAAAGTTTACATAAACCATGAGTTAGATAAAAAAAATTAACTTCACGTGACTATGTTCACCATATCTAACTTGCATATGAAGCACCGACATCCTACAAAAATATAGTTGGTTCAATTTATATTTTCTTTTATTGAAAAAAAAAGTAACAAAGTTTGTAAACGCAGAAAACGCCCCCTCAAAGGGAGCATCGAGAAGAAAAAATAATATGAAATAATTTATTGATAAAGGTTAGATTATTATTATTATTATAATAGATTTAGAATTGTTACTATTGAAATGACTATATAAGTTGTTTAAATGATGTGAAATTTAAATAAAGTGACAACATTTTATATATTCTAAAACTTATTCTATATATGTTATGCAGCCCTCTTGTTGGGGTCTTGGTACCTTTTTTTAGAATATGGTAGACTTTTGAATTTGATGCAAATATTCTCATTCTAGTATATATTCAAACATTGTGAGTGAAGAAAAAAGAAAACCCATACACCACATTCATAGCTTCACGCCAATAGTACAAGTCAAATATGCTAAAAACGATAATACATTTCAACCAACATAGATATTATTTTTTCATTTTAAGATTAGAAGCTCAATTCTTCGTTCAATATGTTGTTTGTATCCTACTAATTTTCATTTCAATTGTTGTTTTTATTTTCTTGTACATGTTGGAAGTGAATTAATTCAATAATTGGATGCGGTATTCTGTTCTTTTTTTTTTTTTTTTGAAAGAATGTGATGCTTTTTAATTTATTACAATAAGAATAGAAATGATATATATATTGTCGGTTTCTATTATTAATAGATTTGAAATTTTATTATGTTTCTTAAATATTTGTTCATTTTGCTAGTAAAATCATTTTCTTTTTTATAAATAATGATTTGTTAATCCTACAAGAGAACTTATTTTAAATGACAAAATTATTAAAAATATTTATGAATATAATAAAATGTTACTTTTTGTTAGTGATAAATCACAACAGACTCAAATAGAGATCTATTAATGTCTATCACATAAGATATCTATTAGTGTATCACATAATTTATTTGTTTAAATTTATTATGGTCTATTACGAGTAAAAAGGTAAAATTTTATTATATTTATTAAAAAATAATACTATTGATTTTGTTTTTAAGAAATGAGAATGCAATTAATTATCTCGTATATTGTCTTGTTCTTTCTTATTTCATAACTTGAAAATTTTAGCTTGATCATTTCTAAAGTTAATTTTGTAATTCAATTTAAGTATTTTCTAAAAAAATTAATTGATCTATAATTTTTAAGTATTCTTCATTTATCATTATTTTCTTAAAAATACACCTTTATAAGGGTTTTTTTCTCAAAAAGAAAAAAAAACCATTCACATTGTAGTGGTAGAAAAAATCACTTAAAAGGAAAAATTTATTTATACATATTTTATCAATGTTTCTTACTATATAATCTAAAAGCAACAATTATACTCAATTAAATTATTAACTTTACCAAACATGATAATTTCATTTTATTTGAAAAATAATTTTTCTTTCAAAAGTTAGTATAAGCGCATTATTTGTCCTTTAAAAACAACAGGCCATCACTAGATGCTAATGATGGCTTAAATAATCAGTTTTGTTTTGGAGAATGGTTTAATAAAAAGATATATAAAAGCAAAATATGTGAAATTTACAAGTATTTGAAGGGTATTTATACTAAAATCCAACCTTTTCCTTAGTTAAGCTAAGAGTTTTGGATAACTATGTCTCATTTTTTAAAATAGGAAAAATGTTTTCTCTTTTAACCGATAATTGAAACTAATTTCTTCACGGTTTTGAAGACCTTGAAACATAATATTCACCAACTTAAGTGATTTTATGTAACTTAGGTGATTTATAAGTTTTAATCAACATAGGGATCTAGTGATCGTGAAAAAACTATTTTCAAAGTATTAGTTCTTTTTCTCTAAATACAACGAACTTATTGGAATTTGATCACTTAACTAAACTTTGACATAAATAAAACTGACACATAATCAAATAATAATAACAACAATAATGTAACCTAGACACTAATACATGATACAATTAATATTGAATCTAACCCCTCATAAAAGTTAATTTGACGTGTTCAAACAAATCACCTCATAAGAGCATTTATTTGCCTCACATACCCTTGGAGGAATTCAAAATTGCTTTTAGCATCAAATTGAAAAATCAGAAAATAAAAATGGAGACAAAAGTGGTTTTCAACGTATGTTGAAATAAAAGTATAAAAAAGTAATTTCTTTTCATAAATTATAAAAATAATATAAAATATAGTAGTAGTTACAATTATATTTTAATTTATACAATATATAGTTATAGAAATTAGATTTTTAAATCATAAAAATGAAACGCTCAAATTCATACCATTATTACAATTTTTACAACTATAGTAAGTTTGAGAGGTTGATTTTAACCCTTTTTATAACTCCATCTAAGTTTCTTTTTATTCCCCTTCCTTTTCAACATATTAATTTGGTCCACAATTCAAACAAAAACATGGATTTTAACCTTTGTAAAAAGGAAAACAGGAAACATGTGGCCCTAAATGAATGGGGGTACCAATAAATGTATGGACCAATTAGCAATGCATGCTTTAATGCAATTCATTTGGCATTTACTATAAGTGATGGGGCAAGCAACAATGTTTACATCCACAAGAGTCTTTTTCAATATATTGTTCACAAGGAATAATCTTAGCTTACCCTCAGGGTTGTTTTTAAAAGAAATTTGAAAATTATTTTGGATTTTAGTTTCTGTTTTTGTTCATTAATTTTTAATAAATCTTTAACTTTAGTTCAAATAATTGTTTTTTAATCTTATTTATTGTCTATTATTATTTTTATTATAAAATTTAGAAATATGTTCACGATTATATTTTGTTGTAGAGAATTATTATGATTGTTTAACCAATTTTTAATAAATTATAACTTCAAGAAATTACAAATGGAGAGACTAAAGTTCAAATAGCTTTAAATTATAATGATCTAAATGATATTTAAATCTAAAAAATATTCTCTCTTTTATTATTGTATTATATTTCATATATGGGTGTAACATTTTTTTAAGAGTAATAAATGTTTCAAAAATCTAAATAAATTTGTTTTTATAAGAATCAAAACAAAAGATCATTATCACAAAGAAAAAAGCCAAAGTAAACCACTTAGGATAAGATGGTGAAAATAATAGGACTCTCATGACTCTTGGTTTTTCGAATAATGCCTTTTTCTAAATGATATGAGTCAAAACTTCGTGGAAATGATGAGAGTGAGAGATATAAATGATCCTCGCTTCTCGACTTCTTTCTTTGGTCTCTTCAATAATAACACAATAGAAAAAAGACTCGAGAAAACCTCTTAACTTCACCATTCAACAATTTCACAACCTCCAAAACCAGTCATAATTAATCAACAATCAAGTTTGAGATGTTAGAATTGCTTAAATGAATAAGTTCTTGAATAAATTGCCTTTGTTTTTGCACAACAAGAACAAGTGTAGACATAGATCAAACGAGAAATATTTTAAGACAAGAAAAAAACTATTCTTTGATTCGACTAACCTAGCATGTAGCTCAAATTAAATGATTTTTAACGTATAATATTATCAACAATAAGTCGGAAGTACTTGTTTAAATTTATACTTGTACTCATATGCATGTGTTATTTTAATAAAAATATAAATAAAATATGAAACGATACTTGTGTTGGAAAGAAAAAAAGTTGAATTATAATTGTATTATGATTTTGTCGAAATAAAATTTCTAAATCGTATAAGTAATTATGTAAAATTCACGAAAAATCATTTATTGATACATCACTTTCCAATTTAGTTTCACGTGTAATTAGAGAATTTCATAAATAAAAATATTTGGCTACATTATGAGTCGTCCCATTCTAGTGTAGTCCAATTAAATTTTGACACATGACAAACATTCTTTTAAATTGAATTTATTATTTTTTAGGATGTAAAAAATAGGATCGAGCTAGGTGTAGCTTAGTAAATAATTAGTAGATGCCTTGTCAATATTGAATATTATTGCACGATAAATTACACCCATCCAACTTCAAGCATCTATTTCAATTATAAAGGGAAAATACACATAAATAATATTATTTTTTAAAAGAAAAAGTTTGTCACGTGACATGAGACTGCTTAAGAAGATGCACAAGACAAGTTGCAAAAAGATAACGTGCAACCTAATGATACAGTTTTTTCAATAAAACAAAGTATGTTTAGTTTTTTCATAAGTTTTTTATCAATTAATTATTAAATGCTATTTTGACCGTATACTTTCTGTTGCATTTCATTTCAAACTATATACTTTCGATGGTGTAGTTTTAGTTATTGTACTTAAATAAATTTTAAATTTACTCCACCATAAACTTAGTTGAAATTGAGTAGAGAGGATAACACATTAGTTTTCATACAATGTTACACTATGTAGGTCATCAACTTATAAGTTGGTATTAAATAACTTAATTATTAAAATAATCTTTACATTTATCGAGAAACTCTATCTTTCATCTCTATTTACACATTTTATCGATAAATTAATTTCACAACTTTGCACTCTAAACATAAATTTTCTAACTTTAGATACTTTATAATTCAGCTTAGTGTCCTAAATACTTTCTATGTACATTATAAACTTTTACAATTGGTAAAGAAATTACTAATGTTACTAGTTTAAAGATCTATAAGAAGTATATGGACCAAAATTGAACATTTAGAAGCGTTTGAACTTCGAGTATAGAAGTTTAGAACTGTAAAGTCATTAATTCCAATTCTTGTTTTGATACAATAAATTTGTGGTCTCATGGCTAAAAGCATTAAATTGTATACTTTATATATAACTTCTTATACTGGGAACTACAGGAGCAAACAACTCCTTAGAGTTCGCTATT
>JBBPDI010064663.1:0-19749 GCA_037974545.1 Cucumis variabilis
CATAAAGGCAAATTACTACTCTACCCTTAACTTAAATCCCATTTTACAAACCCTTAAATACTTGTCATTTTTCTACACAATGGAATGCAAAAAAAAAATGTACATATTAACATAACCTTATTAATTAATTTTCTCCTTGAGTTGGCACAAAGAATGAGTAGATCAAAGTTGAAAACAACAAAAATTTTGGATAGCAAATCACACTCAAATGATGCTTCTATATTTATACTAAAACCATGAATCATTTTTGAGGTTATATTTTTTGAAGTTATGAAATATGGAAAACCAAACATCCAATGTTAATTACAAACAATTATAATTAACAAAAACCATTAATCACTTTTGAAGTTATGGAATATGAAAAACAAACATACAAGGTTAATTACAAACAATTATAACAAAAACTATGAATCATTTTTGAAGTTATGGAATATAGAAAAACAAACATACAAGGTTAATTACAAACAATTATAATTGACAAAAACCATTAATCATTTTTGAAGTTATATTTTTTGAAGTTATGGAATATGAGCAACCAAACATCCAATGTTAATTACAAACAATTATATCAAAATCCATTAATCATTTTTAAAGTTATGGAATATGAAAACCAAACATCCAATGTTAATTACAAACAATTATAACAAAAACCATTAATCATTTTTGAAGTTATATTACAAACAATTATTCCATGTGTAGGGCATATTGATAATTTTAGAAGTAGAGCAAGGGCTAGAGCAAGGGATAGAATCGTCCTTTTAGAAGTTGGCAAGGGGTAATCGTTTAAAAATGATTCTCCTCTTAAGCCACTTTTTATATAGTAAGAATATTATACATAATCGGATTGGGTTGGGTCAATCCAACCCCTTGCTACTCGACTCAACTTTTTTTTTCTTCAATTTTCTAACCCAACACAAAATTTAGCCTAGCTCAACCCAATCGTTACAGTTTATGTTGAATACTTTGAGTTGATCGAGTTACCGATTTTTTCTAACAGTCTTATGTTTTACTTCATTCAAATTTTAGCATGAACAACATTAAGTAGTTGCAATGTTTCATTTTTTTTATCTACTATGTTCTTTATTTTTAGATTGCTTATGCAAATTATTTTTTTCTAAAAATACAAGTTTATTATTGTTCCATAGTTTTGACGGAGATTTTATTTTGATATTGTAAATGTAAAAAATTTATAGAATTTTATTGTAGTTTTAAACATATTTATTATAATGTTGTAGTTCTTAATTGTTTATCCAAGACATTGCCTTCTTTTTTTTCTTTTTAATATTTTATGAAAATTTAAATTTGGTTATTGTTTTTCACTTCGGGAATTAAATAGTTAAATAATTAGAGACTTTTGTCTTTTAAATCAAATCATTTAAATTTTTTTATAGATTATATATTTTCTATAATTGTATTTTTGTTATTGTTAAAAAATATGATTGTCTGTTTTTTAATAATACCTGTAATTAAAAATTTAAATATTTTTAAATAATCAAACTACATTAATTTAAAAAGATAAAAGAGATATTTAGTTATTTAAATATTGTAGCTAGAAAAATATTTAATTTAATATTGTATAGGTCGGATGTTGAAGACCCGATCTATATTTAAAAAAAATGTCTGGTGTTCAAAAGCAGACCCCAACAAATAATAATATCTTTCTTCCTCTTCCTCTTTCTCTTCACTTTACTTTCTGAATTATAATAATATATTTTTTTACTTGAAAAGAAATTAAATTAATTATTTATTTTTCTTTTACTTTATTTGAGATATAGAATGAAGAATAAAATAATAAATATGTTTAAGAAAATTTCAAAATGTTTAAGAAAATTTCAAAATAGGTATGAAGACTTACTCTTCCAATAAAGACTTAAAATAATAAATTTATCTGAATACTTTAATTTCTCCCTAGGTAAAGATTAAAAAAGATTAAAAAGATAAAGTAAAAAATAAAAATAAAATAATAAATGTATTTTAAAAAAATAATTCTAAATAATAAAAAATTTATAAAATAATAGTTATATTAAAATAATACTTTCTCTTCTTCAAACACAACCGATCACCACTGTATCTTTTATTTTAATTATTTTTTTTTAAATAAACTCTCACTCCAATTCAACCGCTAAAACCAAAGCCTTAGATTTGATATACAAATATTTTTATTAGTTTTATTCTCATTAATTACCATTTTTTCTCAATCATTTCTTTCATAATTTTTTTCTATAGAAAGTGGTAAAAGAAAAATATTTACAAATAAATCATTCTAGATTTTTTTAGTTAACTCAGTTTTTAATCCAACATTTTCTATTGAAAAATTAAATTTGTTTAGTGGTACTATTGCTCCTAACTTTTGTAGATCGAGACATAAAGAATGGAATAAATTGTCACATGGATAAATTATCCTTAATATATTTTTATATTTTTTGATAATTTGTACTAAATTTCTCATTTTATATATATATATATATATAGTTTTGTTGGGTTGGATTAATATAAAAAAAAGGAAGAATCATCATTAATTTGAAAAAAAGTATAATCGTTATTCAATTTATAAGTTTTTTTTCATTTAATATTGATATATAATGTTATGATAAGAAAATTATTAATTAGAAACATATTATTAGTAGATTTATGATTTCATTTTAATATTAAAATTATTTTATATTCATATTACTACATTATTTAAGGTTTTACATGTTAGTAGTGGATCTATAATTTTATTGTATAATTACTTAAATTATTTACTCAATTAAATATTCCTTGATATATGTAATAATAGTGAGAGGTACATGGTGAACATATATAGTATGTATGATCTACTTATTGTACCTTCACCAGTTCATAAAGGACGTGTCCGAGTGGAAGAAGCTAAACTCAATGAAGTTTTCTATAACGTGGAAGAAGTGCCTCCCATGACACAGACATAGAGTCAAATTGGTTATGGTAGTCCGATGATGATGATGCAACATTTGGAGCAGGATATTGTGATTTTGAGGTTGGTACAAGATATTATGATTCAGAGATCGGTCAATTGTCTTCATACATGGATGTCGTTCCATCAACTTCTTACATGCATGGACACGGTCGTGGCCATGGAGAACATAACGAATATATGTACTATAAAGCACCTATAAAGGTATCAAATCGACAAGAGTACCAACAAAAACTATAGAACTAAGAGGAGCCCGAACAACATAGAATTCAGAACCGACGATGACAACCAGCTCGAAATCGACGATGTTTGGGTTGTGAAGCACATTATTTTTTTTTAATCTTTTAAACCAATGTAATTTGGTTATTAAAAAATCTTTTCATTTACACTTAATTTTTTAATTACGGGTCAATATTAAAAAATGGTTTAAGAATGATATTTTTTAATAATTAAAAATACAATTATAAATTTTTGAAAAACTAATACAAATGAATAAAAAATAAAATATATAATCTATAAATGAATTGAAATTTTAATATAGTTTGAACTAATTATTTAATTATTTAAAAATATTTATCCAACAAATTTTGACAAAAATATAAAAAGAAAAACAATGGAGAGAGAATAAGCACATAAAAAATAATAACAAGATAAGCCAAGAAACGAAGCAATGTATGTGTTGGTTTGGATTAATGTGTTAGATTCAACCCAAGACATTAGATTTCAATAATTATTTTTGAAAGTTACATTATTTATCTAAATTTCTCTAGTTTTTTGACACCAACAACACTAATAAACTTAAAACTCAGACACATACTCTCTTTCTTGTTCTATTATAGTACTTAACACTTTTTGAGCATACTCTCTCATATGGTCTGCACTCCCATGTGAAACATACACTCCCACAAAAGTCCTCTTTCATCCTTCATACCAACAACTCCCATCCCATCTTTTCTCGAAAATCCAAACATAGCTTCATTAATTTCCATAACCATTTTGTTTTCTACTATAAATATTTTACACAATTCTATTTCTTTTTTCTTTTTGCTTATATTTTCCAACCCTTCTTCAAATCTTAACTTTTAATTTTGTATCTATTAAACAAATGTAATAAATTTTAAATTTTTTTATTTGGTTTCAAACACGACTTTCAATGTCTCATTAGAATATATGTAATAAGTTTTCAAATTTTTTATTTTGTTTCAAACACGTCTTTCAAGGTCTGATCTGTATCTAATAGCATGTTAAAATTTATCATCACATTGAGTAGAAAATTTTGATGTTTAACGAGTTGAAATTTTCATTTTGTATGTAAAAGAGAGGGGAGGATGAAATTTGGTGGAGTCCCAAGACCCATTATTGTGTCTTTGTAAGGCTATTATTATGGTTGATGTTACTTTATATTGTTGTTTTTGAATTTCTTGGATCAAAGTATAATATTTTATGCCATAGTTTATGTTGAGAGAGATGAGTTGTTGGAGATGGAGTTCTTTTAATTTAGTTATTATTTTCAAGATGAAAGAACTCAATCTTAAAAAGTGAAGCAAAAAATGTGGAAGTTCACACGGTGAGAAATAAAGACTTTTCTTGATGTTTATAATTTCAAATACTTGATTCGTTTCTCTTTAAAAAAAAAACGTTAAGAAATTAATGATTTCAAAGATAAAACGTCAAGAATTTTTATGAAAAGTGAAGGTGGATCAATTTTCTGATTAAAAACATTAAATGATATGTACTTTTTCTTGACGTTTTAAAAACGTCAAGTAATAACTATTTTTCTTAGACGTTTTCAAAATGTTAAGAATTTTTATAAAAGATAGAGTTGAAGCAAATTTTCGAAAAGTTTTTCACTATGAAACTTTTTTTTATGTTTAAAAAACGTCTGAGTGATATGTACTTTAAAAATATCAAGTAATATCTATTAAATTCTTATTGTTTTAAAAACGTCAAAATTTTTTATGAAAAGGTAGAGGTGGTCAAATTTTTGAAAAAATTTTCTATGATGGTTTTTTTTTTTTTAATATTAAAAATTTAGGTCCAATGTTTTGGTTGATTGATCTCTCCCTCACGATTTTTTCTTCACTTAGTAGTCCCTCGTGACTCTCTGTTCGCCCTGTCTCCACCTCTTTCGGCTTCCTATCACTCTTCGTCTTCGACTCTCTCCCTGCCATCAGCGCATCCTTCTCCTAATATTCTATTCTCTCTCACACCAAAATGCACGACCTTCAAAGGAAGAACTTGGAGGATGATAGGATTGTTCTTAAAAGAGGATGGTAGATTTTTTTTTAACCTTGAGATGGTACTTAAAACATCATGTAAAACTACTTTTAAATATAAAAATATTAAGATAGATGAATACTTAATACTATACGAACAACACTTCTTTATTTCTTTAAATAATTTAGTGAAGAACTGAAAACGAAGGGTGCATACTTAGTGCTGAAAAGAACATTCTGTTTAAATTAAAGATGATTCGATGAACAAAAAGAAAACATTTTCAAATTGAAACAAATTGTTGATATACATATCCCCCACTTTATAATTTATAAAGTTAGACAACGATTAGGTGAATGCGCGAACGAACAATCTCATATACTCTTCATCTCTCACCTACACTGATATTAATTAAATAAATGCTTGTAGACGACAATATGACATCTATTTAATCAATAACTGTGTTCCTAACAACTTAAATATTAATCGAAATAAATTGTATGACTCCTAAAAATATTTCTTGATATTTTATTGATGTATTCACAAAATTGAAATCTCGGTATCGATGCGATCCGATAGTGGATATTTTAATGTGTTGAACATCATGTTTTTTTCGTATAAAAACAGAGGTAGGTTCAATAAACCTTGACTCACGTGTCTAGTTGTCTACTTAAAAGAGCTGAGGGGGAGTGAGCTGCAAAAGTTTCAGGGGAAAACCAACAATGGCGAAATCATCAGGAAATGAACTTACACACAAGGCTTTTGGTTGGGCTGCTCGAGATTCATCTGGGTTACTCTCACCTTTTCATTTCTCTCGAAGGTCAATTTCTCTTTAAACCCTTTGTGAACAATCTCTCTTGCCTTTTCCTTCCTCATTTCATATCTATTGTGTTTTATATCACTCTTTCTCATTCATTAATTATGTTCTATAACACCCAAATACTTTTTGGGGGGTTTGGGTTGAAAGAAAGTTGGGATTTTTTTTTTTTTTTTTTTTTTTTTTTTTTTTTTTGTGTGTGTGTGTGTGTAAGAAACAAACAGGAGACATCTTTTGGGATTGGGTTACTCTTTTTTCTTTTCTTCTGTAATTGTAGCCTAATTCATATTTATACCAGTTGGATTTTCTTTTTGTTACTTGTTGACCCTGGAGTTTTTAGCAGTGTACTGGCTTTAGATTCTAAATTATTCTCTAATAATGAACTGTTTTTTCCCTGTCCATGGACGTACAGTGAAATATCATGCTAAAACACTGTAAAATTTCCTTATTAATTTATTTCTAGTGCTTAATATTAAGTTTTGTTTTGTGACAGGGAAAATGGTGATGATGATGTCTCTATCAAAGTCCTTTACTGTGGGGTTTGCCACTCTGATCTGCATATGCTCAAGAATGACTGGGGTTCCACAGATTATCCAATAGTACCTGGGTATGATTCAAAACCAAAGTATATTATCTTATGTTATATTATATATGTAATTTCAAAACAAAGTTTGTAGTTTAGTGGAATTGAAGAGATGTCATTTATGAGTTATTCTAAATGCACAAATCAATTTGCAATTGCCAAAAGGTTGTTATATGCTCTGTTATTAGTTATATGTTAGTTTGTCCTTTGTTTCAAAGTCACTGTTATATTCCATTGTTTGAAATGAAAATTTGATAAGAATTGGGTTTGATGATTTCCAGGCATGAGATTGTTGGGGTTGTGACTTCTGTTGGAAAAAATGTGAAGAAATTCAAAGCAGGAGATGAAGTCGGTGTCGGTGTCATAGTTGGATCTTGTAAAAATTGTGAAAATTGTAAACAAGACTTGGAGAGTTACTGTCCCAAGATGGAATATACTTACAATTCTCCTGGAGTTGATGGAACGAAGAATTACGGTGGTTATTCCGATAAGATCGTTGTCGATCAACATTTTGTTGTAAGGTTTCCTAAAAACTTAGCTCTTGATGCTGGGGCTCCACTCCTATGTGCTGGGATTACAGTCTATAGCCCAATGAAACATTTTGGAATGACTGAACCTGGTAAGCATTTGGGTGTGGCTGGACTTGGTGGGCTTGGCCATGTTGCTGTTAAGTTTGGTAAGGCTTTTGGATTGAAAGTTACTGTCATTAGTACCTCTTCCAGGAAGAAGAAAGAAGCAATTGACAGGCTCGGTGCTGATGCTTTCGTTGTTTCGAGTGATCCCGAACAATTGAAGGTACGTGGCTTAACCGACTCATTGTATTAGTTTGTTAGAGACTAGAGTATCAGAGTCAGAGGTTGTTTATCTGAACCTTTGAGTTATGTGTAATGCTTACTTTATATATTTGGTTTAGGCTGCCATGGGAACTATGGATTACATTTTGGACACAATATCTGCTGTTCATCCTCTTGATCCGTTGATTAGTCTGCTAAACCTCAATGGAAAATTGGTTGCTGTCGGCTTACCTAACAAGCCAGTTGAACTATCAATCGGGATTCTCGCTTCTGGTGAGCGTAACTTATCTTTCTCGTTTCAAATCAAATATGGAAAAAAGCAAGAATTAGGAATGAGAAACTAGAACTTGTTTTCGAAATTTGTGTACAGTTTTAACCGAAACAGTTACCAAAATCCTATATATGTTTCTTAAACAATTTGAAATGAGAATACATGGAACGTTAACAAACGACGACCTTTAAAATTATTTTTCCTTTTAAAAACTTCGCTTACAGGTAGGAGGGTGGTAGCTGGAAGCAACTTTGGAGGACTGAAAGAGACACAAGAAATGTTAGATTTCTGTAGAAAACACAATATTATAGCAGAAATTGAGCTCATTAAGATGGATGACATTAACTCAGCCCTGGAAAGGCTTGCGAAAGCTGATGTTAAATATCGGTTTGTGATCGACATCGAAAACTCTTTCAAAGAGAAGGTATTATAGGGTTTTGGGTACACTAAGGAAATAATACAGAATGAGCAGATGATTTTGATAAAGGCGTATAAGGACATTGTTTATTACAAAGAAAAGCATCTTATGGAAATATTTGTTTATGTGCTTTACTCATGAAACTTTTATCATGTGTTGAAGTTTGATACTTTTCTTTGTGGGTTTTCCTTTAATTTTAATAATATATTTTTCGTTTGTTAATCTATTATTGCTTTAATAATATTCTTCCTTGAAAATGGAAAGAAATATGGGAAAAGAAAATTGTTCTTCATTTAGTATCTCTTTATTTAAAAAAAAGTAAAAAAAAAAACTATTCTTCCTCTAATTTGAGAAGTATCCGACTATTTTTCGTATAATTGAACCAAAGTCTAATCTTTCTCGAAATATTTCATCGAAGGGTGATTAACTTGATTATTACATTTGAAAATTACATAGGATATGATAACTTCTGGATATTGTTAAATGATTTTTCAATTTTTACCCACACATATATAATTATTGTTACTATATTATTATTGTTACGGTAGGAGAATTATGAATTTTGTTAGAGTTATTGTTATTGTTATATACATTATTGTTACTTATTGATCCTAAACAGTATGATACCAGTAACAGTAAGAAGACAATGATAACAAAGCAAACGTCTTTTTCTTTTTCTTTTTTTAAAAAGGAAACAAGTGTCTAGGGGTGGAAAATCCCCCGACACCAATATATTAATAGAAAGAGAAAGTTACAAAGGGCTGAAGAGTAGCTCAAGCTCTTAGTTTAAAAGAGCAGGGAAACAAAGCAAACGTCTTTAATCGCGGTCAAATTACATTTGTAAGATGTTTAAGTAAACGGGATAAAAAAATAATTCAAATATGTTTATTGCAAGAGTAATCACTTCTTTTTGTACCTAATTAACACTCATTACAATGTCCAATTCCAAGGAAATAAATATAGTTTAGGGTTTAGGTTTAGGATGTATTATCGTGAAATAAATATAATTTATTTTTCTTAAAGTCAATTTTCTTACAATAAAATAGGTGAGATTTTAGTTTGTTGACTAAATAAAAAAAATGAAATACTAGTATGGTAGGAAATCATATCTTTCTAAGGTTTCAATTGTTAAGATAAGAAAAAAAAATTTATAGTCCTGAAAAAAAATAGTAAGAACATAATCGTTGATTGAGGAAATTAAAAGTTTATCAACTAAGGAAATAATCGTTGATTTTTTGTTCGAAAAAAATTGGATTTGTTGTTCATGTTTTTACTCATAAAGGGTTTATCTGAGATTCAGTTTGTTGAGCTTCTTTCTAATTTGGTTTTAGGCCCAAAGCAGTGGAGGACAACTTGCTGTGTAAAGCTACGAGGAGATGAAGCCACGTCTCTAGTTATAAAAGCAGTAAACGTGGATGAAGGTAAGGAATCCCCTCCTTTTTGTTCTTGCATGTTTACGAAAGAAAACAAAACAAAAAAAGGAAAGGAAAAGAAGTAAAATTACCTCTCCTTTATTCTCTGCCTTTACAAACCCTAAGTTTTTAGAATGAGGTTTTGATTTCAATGGAGCAGATTACACAGAGCAATGGTGGAAGATGAAGGAGAAGAAGTAGAAAACTACAAGATTTACGTGCTTCGACCGAAGAAAGCCTACATCCACAAGAAGGATCTCTTTCCTTATTCTTTTAAGATAAGTATAATAGTTTAATTTGCTTCTCTTTTTCTTTTTCTATATCTACTTGTAAAAGAGGTGTAATGTAAAACTTAGATAATTTTTTAATACACCTTTATATTTATAGGTGTTTACAGAGAAAAGAAAATAACAAAAAATTGAAAACTAATAATGTTGGAATTCAATTTCTACAAATCTCCACCTTGAATCCAACTTGTAATAGTTTTAGAGATCCTTCCAACCTTTTGACTTTATCATCCTTTTTCAGGTAAGTCGAAACCTACCAGCTCAAATTATTTCTGGAGCTTCAACTTTGAAACGTGCTTGGTGAGCTTGTGGGCAGCATTTTCAGAGGTATATACCTTCAGAACTTCTATTTCTCCTACTTTGATTTTTTCTCGAATGAAATGAAATTTTATTATATGTTTTATTCTGCTGTGAAATTGTGGGTTTTTGGATAGATGAATGGTACTTTGGTTGTCACCGTAGATTTTTACAATTGATAGTTTGATTCCAAAGTCCTTTATCAGTCCTTTAAGCTGCAATCCTTCTTTTACTGCTTCAAATAGAGTTATGTATTCTGCTTCTGTGGTTGAGAGAGCAACAATAGATTGTAGGGTTGAGAGCAACAATAGATTGTAGGGTTGCTTTCCAACTGATTAGATTAGGACCATAAAGAAAAACATATCATGACTTCTTCTCTTATCACTGTCATCAACAAAGTCAGAATCCACATAGAAAATTAGTTTTAGGTCTGATTCTGTGGCCTTTTGGTAAATTAATTTGGCACACTTAAACCAAATTATATATCTTAATATCCATTTAGTTGCTTCACAATGCCTCTTTTCAGGATCCGCCATGTATCTACTAACTAGGCTTGTTGAATAGGATAAGTCAAGTCTTGTAGAGATCATTAAGTACATTAGACTTCTCATTGCTTGGCTGTAAGGCACATTCTTCATTTGTTGTTTGGGTTCAATGTTTGTATCACAGGAGAGTTTGCAACTAATAATTTAAAATGTTGTGCAATAGGGAGAGTTACCGGTCTAGCATTAGTGATGTTAAATCTCCTGATTACCTTCTCACAATAGGTTTGATTGACTGATGCTTAGTATAGATTGATCTTTATCTCTAGTGATGTCAATTCTTGGGATCTTCCTTGATTCCTTTAAGTCTTTCATATCAAATTCTTTACTTAAAATATATTTTACATGAACTAAGTCTTCTTTGAAGCTTCCAGCAAGGACCATATCATCAACATAGAGTAACAAATAGACCTTTCCATCGAACTTCTCGATTTCTACTCTTGCCACTACCATTTTCAAGTTTGTTGTTTTCTTTAAGCCTCAAAGATTCAATTTCTTGATAAATCAAGATTGGCTCTGATACCAATTTGTTGGGCTTCTTTCTATTTGATTTTAGGCCCAAAGCAGTGGAGGACAGCTTGCTGTGTAAAGCTAGGGAGAGATGAAGCCACGTCTCTAGTGATGACAGTCGTGGATGAAGGTAAGGACTTCCCTCCTTTTTGTTCCTACATGTTACGAAAGAAAACAAAACAAAAGAAAAAAAAAAAGGAAAGGAAAAGAACTGAAATTACCTCTACTTTTAATCTCTGCATTTACAAACCCCTGAGTTTTTTAGAATGAGGTTTTGATTTGAATGGAATAGATTACACAGAGCAATGGTTGAAGATGAAGGAGAAGAAGAGTACAAAATTTACGTGGTTCGGCCAAAGAAAGCTTACATGCATGACAAGAATCTCTTTCCTTGATGTTTTAAGATAAGTACAATAGTTTTTGCTTCTCTTTTTCTTTTTATATATCTACTTGTAAAAGAGGTGTATGCATAACTTATTTAATTTCTTTTTTTTAATACACCTTTATATTTATAGGTATTTAGAGAGAAAAGAAAATAACAGAAAACAGAAAACTAATAATGTTGGAATTAATCTACACAGTTTTCATGACACGTCTTCTTTTTCTGTGTAGTTATTGAAGTGTTGTAAGAATAACGTTTCTATCTCTTTTCCATAGTCAAGTTGTGACATTTTTGTTTTTATTTTGCTTTAATTTATTAGAAGAAAAAAAAAAGATGCGCACATAAGCCAATTCTTATATTACTGATTAAAATCAGGTCATGAATTGAAGTGTCTACTTAACCAATAAAAGCTCATAAGGATAAAAGTGTAATAAGAAATAATTAAAGAAAACACATGGATAAATAATAAAAATCACTTAGCTAGCTTCAAAAGTCTTAGTCTTCAATTGGGTTCAAATTGACTCTTTAATTAGAAAACATGAACTCTTGCCTAAGATCATGAGAATATAGCCAATGTTGTTATGAAATCCATTTGTTATAATATGGAAGAAAAGTATGAGAAAAATCTATGACAAACCATACAAAGACTCCTTACAAATTCCCAAAAATTCAATATAAAAAGATGTATACGAAAAGAGGAAAATTCTTGTAGTGTGTCACAATAATACTAGGAACAATAACATCTCTAAGGCATACCGTATATTTTTTTTAAATTAACAAAAAAGAAAAGAAAATCAACGTCTGACTTGTTGAGAGTGCCTGGTTGTTATAGACAACATTGAAGACATGGTTATGATCTTTTAGTAGTTTTGTTTCTTAATTCTTGCGATAGCGTCTTGTTTCAAATCTTTATTTTTTTGAAACGGTCGAAGAATTTTAACCTATATAGATATATGATTTGATATAATATCTATTTTAAAATTTATTATATAAATTGATTGAAAACAACCCTAATAAATGAGGTTTCAAAAGGAGGGCACTGAATTTTTTTTCCATGCCTAAATTAATGGATGATTGAAAGAAAAGTAGATGAACCATCTACTTCCAAAATTGATGGTATAGTCTCGCCCATGTGACTTTTCTTCCTCATTTACTCTTCTATGGATGGAAACAAATGTGAACATAATATCAGCAAATTTTGTTTCCTTGACATTGAAGTCACATAGATGAAACCCAATAATCTACCCATAACTTCCCAACCAGCAAGATATAATAATGTAGCCCTATTTGGATTTTGTAATTTAAATTGTGTTCATTACTATTATTATTTGAGAATTTTTTTAAAAAAAATAGGAGGGGAGAAAAGATAAGTAGGTGCACAAAAGATCTCACTAGGTTAACACCCGAAGAAATAAAATTAATTTAAGCATTTTTTATAGGGCGCTTGCAAAAATATCAAAAAAAATTATGATAAGAAGGCTCTTGTCACTACATTTTCTAAATTGCAAAAGTAGCAAATTTAAAAGTCGATAACCCTCTGATAGTCATTTGTTAGCTTTTTTTATAGTCGTCTGATAGTTGTTTGATATATATCACTAATTACTTATCATATTTGTAATATACAGAAAAGAGGTGTCGTTGATTGTTTTTTTCTGAATGTTTTTGTCATCTAATGCAATTTTCCTTTTCTATGACTATTAGGTTTTAAAAAATCGAATTTATGAACACACTACTCCAATCCAAAAGTTTCTATGGTTCGGCAGAATTTTGTTGCTATGAAGAGATCTAGTTTCACAATTATTTTAGTTTTGTTGTTCTTAGGTTTTGTTGGATGAATCTATATGACCCTTCAAAGCAAACAACTGGCTAGTTCTCTAAGACTTTTAGAACTTTAAAACTCTATGTATATATATTGGTTTAGTATAACTTGTTGATAGGTTTCATAAACAATTCGTCACTCTAGCTCTTTGTTGTGAACTACTTTTTTTTTTTTTGTTTTTTTGTTGATTGTTGAGTTGTACATATGTATAAAATCAATCTAGATTTTATTTGGTGCATGTACATGTGAAAGAAAATATTATTGTTTCTAAAAAAAATGATATATTATTGAAAAAATGTGGCATAAAAAATTTCACAGAATTGTAATCGAAAAACTTTTAGATTCAAGACCGACATAGAAGACAGGGTCCAATAATGTCGTTGATTTTAACTGACATTGAAGATGGTGTACACCAAAGATAATTGGCGTTGAAATTTCGATCATCTATAATGTCTGTTTTAAATTGACATTAAAAATATGTTATAACATGATCTTCAAGTCGGTTTAAAATTGACGCATATAGTTTTTGAACTAACATTAAAGTCTAGCTAGTTTTGTACTCGTAGTTATCCATCTTCTATTATTATGTAAAAAAAGAGTTTTTTTTTTTATAAATATAAAATTTTGACAAACTGTTCACACTTCACATAACAAAACTACTAAAAGACATAAAAATTTACACTTGATTTTTTATAAAGTGTAAATATTTTGTCAAATATTCTATTTTTTATAAGTTTTCTTTAAAAAATATGTTATTGTTCGTAGAATTTGACTAGAAATTCAATTGTCTTTTATAACAAGTTGAAAACTATAATAAGAAAATAAAGAGTAACCAAATATAAATTAAAACAAACAAAAACATTACCTAACATGACGCTCATGTTTGATTTTTTGTCTACCTAATTTTTATGGGATCTCTTGATGACGCTTCTTTACACTCACAAACATGGTTTAATTTTGAAGTTCATATGATTAAACAATCGAAAATAAAATGTATTTTGTTGATATAAGTAGTAACATTCAATTATCTTAAGGTTTCTATAAACATATTTTTATATCCTTAGTGTTGGATTTTTTGTCAAAAAGATTTAAAAAGAATTCTTTATGATCAGTTAATTAAAGATTTCGTTGAATTTTTTTAAAAAAAGCAGATACAACATTTTCTATATTAAAAAAAAAGATTGCCCTTTTAAATGGAGATATTTATCTTTATCGGGTATGAAAAAGATTTGATGAGTTTTAAAATATAAATTAAAAGACTCCTAGCATGTAAAGAAAATTGATGACCTTCATTTGGAAAAAAGGTGTTTGTGTCGATGAAGTTTCCAAGGTACTTTAATTACCTTTTGAGATATGATAGATTATTGAAGTTCAAACAGTGATCGAACTGAGTATCAGTGGATCATAAGAAATATGAATGAAGACTGAAATAGTTGAGTTGCGATAATGAATTCAGCAGGAGGAGCCTGAATTTATCTTCAAGTAGATTTAAAGACAAATTTAGGAGGAGTCTGTCTTTGATTAAATTTATGTTATAACTTAAGATGTTATTTATTACTTATTTGAATCTCAATAATATTTTTTATCTAAGTCAGAAAGCTCCCCAAATATAGATGGTATTCATCGAACTGGGTTGCCAAAGCCTTTCCTTGTTATTTGTTCTTTTTGTTCTTTAGCAATTGTCATTAGTTAATTACTTTAGATTTAGCTAAAGGACATTATTGATCATCTCATTTATTTACAATTGGTAATTAACAGAGTAAGGTCAAAATTGATGGAGATGCTACTAGAAGGCGGATCAACAACTCGACCACCAATTCTTGATGGAAGAAACTAACTATATTGGAAAACTCGGATGACATCTTTTATTAAATCTCTTGATGGAAAAGCGGGAAAGTTGTTGTTGCAAGGTGGGATCCACCGATGATTACCGATGATGGTAAAGCTACTCCAAAACCTGAAGTGGATTGGACAGATGCAGAAGAACAATCTTTTATGGAAAATTCACGAGCTCTTAATGCCATATATAATGGAGTGGACTTGAATGTGTTCAAACTGATAAATTCTTGCAGCACAACAAAAGATGTGTGGAGAACTCTTGAAATAGCATTTGAAGGTACACCGAAAGTAAAAATCTCTTGATTGCAACTTTTGACTTCTAAATTTGAATCCTTGAGGATGATGGAAGATTAGACTATTGCTAAATATAATATGAGAGTGCTGGAAATCACAAATGATTCATTCAATCTTGGTGAGGGAATTCCTGAATCTAAACTGGTAAGAAAGGTGTTGCGATCATTGCTTAGAAAGTTTGACATGAAAGTTATGACTATTGAAGAAGCACATGACATTACCATCTTAAATTCGGATGAATTATTTGGGTCTCTATGTAGCTTTGAAAATTTCCACATTTGATAGAGAAGACAGTAAAGGAAAAGGGATTGCCTTTCAATGTGTTCATGAAGAGAAATTCAGAAACAAAAACAATTATGGTTCACATAATAGAAAACATAACAATTATAGATAGAGAGAATTTGACATACCAAATATTAGGAGTAGCCGATCATTCAAGTGTAGGGAATGTGGTGGTCATGGTCATTATCAAGCTGAATGTTCGACGTACCTGATAAGACAAAAGATAAGTTCTGGTATTACCCTATTTGATGAAGGGTCTGACCTAAGTAGTGAGGAAAAGGAATATACAAATGTTTTTATCAATATTATATCTAAAGATGAATTTTTATTTGGTTTTGAAGACTTAAATTGTCAAACAGAGGATACTCTGTCTTTTGATCAGTTGCAACATCAATGGAAGGAGGATCCATAAGCTCGGGCTATCCAAAAAGAAAAATTACATGAGTTGATGGATGAAAATCAACGGTTATTGACTGTAATATCCTCTTTAAGACGAAAACTGAAATAGGTACAAACTGAGCATGAACAATTGTCAAAATCTATAAAAATGCTAAACTTCGACACAAATGATCTAAACCAAATTTTAAATACTGGAAAATCTAGTTCGAATAAGCATGGTCTTGGCTATAGTTCATCAGTACAAGAGTGCAATCAGAAAAATTTAATTGTTTTTGTTCCAGCAAAAGCCAAGAGAAGTGTACAAGAAAATTTAGCTGAAGTAGTTGAAAATAGTCTGAATTCTAAATCAAAGATCTGAATTTGTCATTATTGTGGAAGAAAAGCTCATATTAGACCTTTTTTCAGTAAATGAGAAAGAGATATGATTTATCACCAGAAGATGTCATATAGATCGAGGTCCAATCATATTCCTCAGAAAACTAAGCCTGTTATTCAGAAGTCAAGAAGTGTAAGATGGTCTGGAGAGTTAAGCAATCCTCTGTCAATTGTAATGTTGCCTTCACTTCAATTCAAACATCCACTGAAGATTGGTATTTTGATAGCGGCTGTTCAAGCCATATGACTGGCAATCGCTCATATTTTTCTGAATTGAAAAATATTCATCATGGCATGTAACGTTTGGTGATGGAGCAAAAGACAGAATTTTTGCCTAAGGAAATATTGTTAATACAAATCTTCCACAACTTGATGATGTGAGATATGTTGAAGGGCTTACAGCAAATTGAATTAGCATCGGTCAACTATGTGAGAAGGTTATACGTTAAATTTTTGCAAAGAAGAATGTATTGTGACTATTAAAGGTAATATTCAGGTAATGAAAGGGGTTCGACAATTTGATAATTCTTATTACTGGATTTCTAACAAGAATTTTCTTTATAATTTATCTACGGAAGAATAGACTCAACTATGACACAGGAAGCTTGAGCACGTAAGTCTAAGTACAATCAACAAGGCTCAAACATAATGCCATCTTGGGGATACCTGACCTTGATATACATACCTGATGCATCATGAGCAAGGAAAAAATATTGTTAGAATCCATAGTGATCATGGAAGGGAATTGATTGAAGGGTGGAGATAGATTCTTAGAGAATGAATTCATTTTTGTGTTCAAAGGGAGAGAAGTAGTAGTATTCTGAGGTGTGAGGTGTGTGTTGATGATTTTTTTGTAAGAATGGGTTTGTGATGTGCTCTATATGATAATATACTGTAGGAGTATGTTGGTTCAGAATGGGTCTCTGATGTACTCAATAATAATATTGAGTATGTTGGTTGATTCGGTTTATAAATGCTTCTGGAAGACTCAAGATGGTTTTGGAAGACTCAAGATGGTTTTTTATATTTATTGCAATGACTCATTTTTTTACGACATATTCTTAAAGGGACATATGTTGTGAACATAAAAAAGAAATCTTCTCTTTTTGACAAAAAGGAGGAGTTTGTTGGATTTTGTCGAAAAGATTTAAAAAGAATTCTTTATGATCACTTAAAAATTTGTTGATTTTTTTAAAAAAATAAATAAATAATTGCCATTTTAAATAGGAATTCTTTATCTTTATCTGGTATGAAGAAGATTTGATGAGTTTTTAAATATAAATTAAAAGACTCCTAGCTCGTAAAGAAAATTGAAACCTTCACTTGGAAAAGCGAGATGTTTGTGCCAAAGAAGTTTTCAAGGTACTTTGGTTACCTTTTGAGATATGACAAATTATTGAAGATCGATCAGTTATCAAACTGAGTACTGGTGGATAAGAAATATGAATGAAAACTGAAATAATTGAGTCGCGGTCAATGAATTCAGAGGGAGCCTGTGTTTATCTTTAAGTAGATCAAGCACAAATTTAGGGGGAGTTTGTCTTTGATTAAGTTTATATTATAACTTATGAGTATTGTTACATTTGAATCTTAATAATATTTCTTATTTGAGCCAGAAAGCTCTTCAAATATAGGTGATATTCGCCAAACTGGGCTACAAAAGTCTTTCCATGTTATTTCTTTTTTCTGTTATTTAGCAATTGTCATAATTACTTTATATTTAGCTAAAGGGCATTCTCAAAATCAACTCATTTATTTTACACTTAATATCTCTCTCATTCAAATATATAATCTCAACTTTTCATTCATATTCCCCATGAGCGTTGTGTAATATTTTATAGGTTACAAGACCAATCTGGAAGGTATTCTAGTCCATGCAAAAACCCTACAAAAACTAAATATGCAAAAAATAATTGATTGTCTTTTATATATATATATATATATATAAATAATGTAGTTTAAATAATGGTTAATTTTCATAAATATAACAAAATATCAAAATATTTACGGTTTGTGTGGAACAAAATTAAAAGGCACATAAAGCTGGCTATTTTTTTAAAAAATATTCCACGTTTGCTCTTATTTTCTATCTTCTTTCTTCTACAATTTTTCTTTTCCTTTCTATCTTCTTTTTCTCTTCTTCTGCATTTTTTTTTATTTGATTGTTCAAGATCGTGTGTCAAATATAAAGATCGTGAAAAAAATCGTTGGGATATTCGTTAGCCAAATCTAAACAATCATGTACCAAGAATTTTAAAAAAGATTGTTTAGATTTGGGTGATTGTGTACAAAATCTAAACGATTGTGTACCATATTTTTTTTAAAAAAAATCGTTTAGATTTGGCTACCTAAATTTAAATAACAAAATCTAAATGATTGTGTACAAAAAATTTTGAAAAAAAAATCGTTTAAATTTGGCTCCAAATTTAATCGATCATATACAAAGAATTTTGAAAAAAAAAGGTTTGAGATTTGGGTAGCTAAATACCAAATGTAAACGATCGTGTAACGAATAACCAAATCTAAACAATTGTTTAGGTGCGATGGATGTCAATTAATTACGAGGCATTTTTTGTATTTTTCATTTTCGAAATTATTGTAAATATTTTGACGATTTGTTATATTTTTGAAAAACTTTCTTAAATAAATAAAAACAAATATAAAGGATTAAAGTGAAAATATCGACAAGAGTATGGTTACAAAATCATGGTTATGGATCATAATTTAGGAAAATTGTGTCCCATTTCCATGACTAAGCTAACTAATCGTATGATTTTCTTTTGAAATTATTTGTGAACTTACAAAAATTTCTTTTGAAAGTGTTTTGATGTTAGTCTTTGTATAAAGTTGCTAATATAATATAACAAATACTAATTGATATTTAATAATTAAATTTTATGAGACCTTTTTTAGACATATGCTTTCAATAAATTTACGTTTTCTTAAAAACAAAATTAAAAAGAAAAAGAAAAATCTTATAACTCAACAACTTAACTTAACCTAACAAAACTGAATCCAATTCCAACTTTCAGAGTTAGATTAGATTGGGTTAAAACTTTATTAAATAAAGCATTTTAGGTTGACAATCTAACCAAACATTATAAAACACTTTCATCTCAGCTCAACTCATATATATTCCTAAAGTAAACTTAAAACAAAACTACCTAAGATTGGTTCAATTAAAGGGTTAAAATGGGATATAAAGACACATTTATATTTAATACAAGTTGGAAATATCAAATGCCTAGAGAAACGTGAATGAGCTAAAGTATGATTAAGTTG
>JBBPDI010064680.1:0-19741 GCA_037974545.1 Cucumis variabilis
AGCTTGAATTTATTGTATGAAATTTTGAATTATGTATATTTGAAATTTAAATGTAACAAACCTATACAACCTGATTTCAATGTAACTAAAAACAAAAAAAAAACTATACAACCCGACAACCTAACCTAACCTATATTTTACGGGTTGGGTTGGAAACTAAATTTTGGTTATTCGGGTTGCCAACCCAAATAACCCAAAAATATGGGTTGGGTTGAGAATGTCTCCCAATCCAACCCAACCCAACTCGATTTCACCCATACTTGTCAACAACCAATGCACGCCTACTAGCCATTTTAGGCCATTTTTGACATTTTTGGATGTTTTTGCCCATTTTGCTTGAACTTTTGGTATTTTCCTATCAATATGGATTAATTGGAGTATAAATACCCTACTTTCAGAAAAAGTGAAATTGGGTGAAATTTCCCAAGCTAAGGAAGGAATCATCATGTGGGTGAGTAAAAATGGTTTAAATTGTTATTTGATACCATGATTTGAAGCATACAAGTATTGGTTTGTGCATACTTTATTCTGAATGATTTCTAAGGAACTTTACAAGTTTGATTGCATTTAAAGGCTTTCTTAAATGCTTATCATTTCCAAGATAAGGTAAAAGCTTATTTAAATGTTTTTATGGATTTATGTCAATGCTGTACAATTACCTCTCAATGTGCACATCTGGTTCCCAATTCAATTACTGGTGTGAAGGCTTTATAGAGGGACCTCATGCGATTAGATCAGTGAAGATATATCATTACTGATGTGAAGGCTCTATATAGGGTCTTAATACGATTATATCAGCGAATGCTTGTTGCCTATGGGAAATAAAATGGTTTAGTGATATCTGACCTATATTATGAATGTATAGTTGGAGGCTGGTATAATATATTAAATGTTATGGATGCTTGAAAAATATTATCAAATGTTTCTAAAGGATTTACTGTATTATGTTTCAATGACTCTTATGTTGCATTAAAAACTATCGAGTACAACTATTTGAAAATTATCTTTCAAAAATATCACTCACTGGGCATTTTAACTCATTCTTTCAAAATGTTTTCTCACTTTCGAGGAAAGGATCATGTTGTCTATAGTTGAGCTTGTTATAGCCATACCGACCAGTCTCTTAGAAGAAATTACAAGTTGTTATGGTTAATTGGAGGTTGCATAGAGAATTGTATAGAAATCTAGATGAGTCAAACGTTTAGAAGTAGCATTATGTATAATTTAATGTTGTAATGAGTTGGGCTACACTTGAATTTACTTAATATTAGAATGAGATTTATGTTTTTGCTGCATTTTTAAAAGATTAAAGGAGTAAGGTCAGCATGTATCATCAAAGTATGAGATGTTGTAAGGGAGGCATATACCAAGTGTTGGATTAGTCCACTTGGCTATAACTGAAGGTATTGAGTTGGTCTGCATTCAAGCTTGTTCACTTGAGGAATTGATATTGAACATAGGTTTCACCGGGATGTTGGCAGTGTGTGTACGAACCACTTCAGTAGTCTAAGTGTGGAGGACATTCAATATTCAAGTTTTTAGGAACATAGCAAGACTAATGTGGTTTTCTGGTTTTATAATGCTTAGAAGTATGTGTTGCTCGTTTTGAATTGAAATGATTTGATGTGTTGACTTATATTCCTCAAAATGTTTTCTAAAATCATGTCACTCACTAAGCATTTGATTTATGTTTTAAGTTTTCCTCCCCAAGTAACAAATAGGTCTACCAGACGTTGCACAAAATTGTTGTTGCCCTGCCACATTGCACCCTTAGTTACTATGTTATCGCGTCATATAGTAGGAGCTTAAGACTGTTGTCAGGTTCATGTTGTGTTGTAAAGATTGTAAGCTTTGTATAAAGAGAGTTGTTATTAATAAAGCACATTTTGAGTTTTATATTTCTATCACATTTTGTTTATTCAATGCATATTTATGGCCAAAGCACATCTCTTTTTGCATGGTCTCAATACTTCAAGTTTAAAAAAAACTAAGTTCTAGGTGGTTTTAACATTCCTTATGGAGGTTTTAATTTTTTCTAGGTCATGTCCACACTCAAGTTTGCATAGGGCATTCTGGGGGGGGGGATTGCAACAGAAATGACCCTTTCTGCCTAGCAGCGTTGGACAAAACATCATGAATCATCGTGGCACTGCTAAGGCAATGGCAAGATGAACATTTTTTTTCATGTTTCGCCTAAACTGATATCATAAGGCCCTTTTTCACTCATTTTAGTCGGCTCTTGTGATTTACACTCAGTTCAACCCTTGATGTTCTTAAAACTATAAACTAACCATATAAAATTGTTAAATCATAGAGTAATCCCAAATTAAGAAGGGTTAGATGGCACATTTCAAGTGCTATTATTTGTGTAAATCCAAAATGATTGTGCCAAGATATCAATAAATTGGTGAATATATTATTTTAATAGTATTATGAAAACATAAATAAATAAAATAGTAAGATACACTTTTGGGTCTTGAACTTTGAAGTTTATATCTATTTTTGTCTATGATGTTTTAAAATGAACACAAATCTCACATGGAGATCAAGGTTGTGCATCATGAATTCATGTTCAATGTTAGACCTCAGTAATGAAGGGATTAAAGCCCTTGGCAGTAGAAGATTTTACAAAATCATTCCTCAATTTAATTTAGGAATCCCAAAATACCAGTACATTGGAAAAAAATAATTAAGAAACTAACTTTCTTATCAAGCATGATTTAATAGAGTATAAATCAGAGATAGAAAAACTTACATAGTTTGACGTCCCTGAATCTACTAAATCTCCAAATTTGGGGACACCATTCGTCGAAGATCTTTCTATCCTCTAGGATGAGATTGGTTTGTGGGAACCAATTGGGAGGAAAAAAGTTTTAGAGAGAAACTATTTTGCAGAGAGCAAAAACATTGACTTTTTTCTTGATTAAGAAAAAGTGTTTTTCTTTTGCATAATTATAACTCTCTTTTCTTGAGGAAGTAGGAGAGAATCATGAGATTCTATTAATTTAAAAAATATTAAATTAATATAAATTTTAAATCAACTAATCAATTAATAATTAATTAAATTATATTTAATTAATATTTCATTTAAATCATATTTAATAAATATCTCTCCGATATCTTATAGTTTAAAAATAATTTAATTAAAACAAATTAAACTAAACTATTAATTAATTCTCCAATTAATTAATAACTAAATTAAATATCTTATATTTAACTTAATATTTGAATCATATTCAAATATAAATTTCTTTCATAACCAATAATTTTAATATGAATCCAATTCTCATTAAATTAATATTTGAACTCATTCAAATATTTTTATCTCTCATAAATTAATTTTGGATCATATCCAAAAATAAATTTATATAATAAAGTTTGATTAAAATGTAAACTTTATATTATAATGTATCACTATACATTATACTAATTCCCAAAGTAAATTTAAACATTTTAAATTACAATGAATATAAATAAATCTCATTACTCTTTACGAGCTAAGGGGACCTAATGGACCTACAGATCAGAAGCTACAACGATACGAGATTAATTTGCTAAACTCATTAATCACATTAATCAATATTCGCTAACTATGTGTACACTCCACTAAAGATCACAGTTGAACTCTTCTTATTGTAGATATATTTCTGTGTTCACAGATATAGATCAATAACAGTAAGTTAGTCCTTCACGAGTGTTCGTAACACCAGCTATGAGTTACCTCTAGTCCTTAAATATCAGTGTTCCTCTAATGAACAACTTGTTTATGGTCCAACCAATAAATAGAAACCTCTCTCATGCCATAGAGAGGGTAGGGCCCTTTGTTCAAGTTCTGGATGTTGGAATTTGTGTCATTAAATTCGTAGATTGTAAATATAATCTATTGACCGTTGTCAATAAAGTGTTATTATTGTAATAATTGTTATTGATTATATTATTAGTTTTGACCTAATAATCTAAATCCAATAAACTAACATCTTAAGCTATTTAATGAGTCTTGAACAGTATGTAGAGACATACAAGGATCAATGTTTGGGATCAACTTAAAGGGTCTATAGTATAGGGATAAGGTTGGGTATCTTATCTTGGTAACACTATGGATATGGCTCACTTTGTATTTGATAAAAACATAATGATCTAACGTGTTCGTGTGATTAACATGCGAGTAAAGGCATCCTATGCAATGAGATTGCATAAGATCGGGCTGTAAAATAGTAACCACTAGATGTAACTTCGTTAACTAGTTATATTTCTATTTCACTAGAATGACCTAGGTAACTTAGTCTTAATCATGGGTGTATTATGAACTCCTGTTTGCGATGAATTGTCTTTTGATTTTGTTCGGGTGAGAGTGGCTAGATCACCGACTCAATATGCTTATCATTTTGGGGATAAGACCGACTGAGGAGCTGGAAACATAATTATACAAAATGGAATTCACTCCTTTCCTACTTTAGGGTAAGTAGATGAATGTTCCCTTAAATGGTGTCTTCAGGACTTGGATAAGGACCCTTACCCTCTCTATGGCACAAGAGAGGTTTCTGTTTATTGGTAAGACCATAAACATATTGTTCATTGGAGGAGCATTGGTATTTAAGGATTAGAGGTAACCTAGGGGTAAAATGGTAAATTGACCCAGCTGGTGTTACGAACACTCGTGAAGGACTAACTTACTGTTTTTGGTCTATATCTGTGAACACAGAAATATATCTATAGTGAGAAAAGTTTAGCTATATGTCTTTAGTAGAGTGTACACACTGTTAACGAATATTTATTAATGTGGTTAATGAGTTTAGCCAATTAAACTCAGATTATTGTAGCTTATGATCGTAGGTCTATTAAGTCCACTTCGTAACTCGTAAAGGATAATGTGATTTATTTATATTGGTTGTAATTTAAAATGTTCAAATTTACTTTGGGAATTAATTTAATGTATAGTGATACATTACAATATAAAGTTTACATTTTAATCAAACTTTATTATATAAATTTAATTTTGGATATGATTGAAAATTAATTTATGAGAAATAAAATATTTGAATGAGTTCAAATATTAACTTAATGTGAATTGTATTCATATTAAAATTAATGGTTATGAGAGAAACTTATATTTGAATATGATTCAAATTCAATTTAAGTTAAATATAAGATATTTAATTTAGCTATTAATTAATTGAAGAACTAACTAATATTTTAGTTTTATTTAATTAAATTTGACTTAAATAAATTAATATGAATTTATAAGATATTGGAGAGATATTCATTCAAATAAGATTTGAATGAAATATTAATTAAATATGATTTAATTAATTATATTAATATAAAGGGAAATTGTATTGGGTGGCACAATACAAATATCATTTAGCAATATTAGCACTAAGCTTTTCAATTTTGAAAATATAGCAATTTTCTAATTTTTTGTTGATATTTTAAATTTTAATCTTTTCATTATTCCAAAAATGTCTATCTCTAAATCTCCACTTTTTTCACTTCTCCTTCATTCTCTTTTCTTTTCTTTCCCTCTCCATGGTCTTCCCTGTCATCCCTTCAATCTTTATCATTCTTGGTTTCTCCTCTTCGCTACGTCTCTTCTCCTTGTCTTCTTCTCCCTCTTCTCCACCATTCTTCTTTAGGTATGTATTTCTTCCTATATTCTTTTTTAAAGCCCTAATATTATTTCCTATTTTTTGGTATCCAAAATTGGTAAGGGACTTTGATCATCATCTTCTTTGTTTCTTTTTCAATGAATCAATCATCATCTATCCAAAAGTAAGGTTACTATTTGTTCTTCCTCATCTCTTTTATTTGTTTTTTTTTATTTGTTCCTCATCTCTTTTACCGAAGGATAATTTGCAGAGCTTTGTTTTATTTATTTATGTTTGGTTTTATTTTTCTTTTATAAATTTGTATCAATTTTTTATATCAGTGATATGATGTACTTATACTATATGTATTAGTTGACTAATACACTTACTACATATTTTTCATTTTACAAATATGTATTAGTTGACTAATACACTTACTACATATTTTTCATTTTTCCAAAATTGTTGCAGTTCATTTTAGTGATGGTTAAGCTTGCAGTAATTATTTTTCATGTGGTCAATGGATGAGCGACAGTGTTATGTGGATAACAAAACAAATTGTGTTTTGGTTGATGGAGTGATATCATCATTTGAATCTTTTTTTTTTTGTGAGATACATACCAAAATTCAGTTTGAATCATGTATAGAACTTTCAATTTTGTTGCCTATAGGTAGTAATAGTGGTCATCATGTTCTTAAGATTATTGAAGATAAAGATGTGACTTAATTCTTGACATTAATTAAGGATCAATCTACCCAATATCCTTTAGTTGCTCATTTTATATATACAATTTTGGATGTTTAATTGATTCTTCAGCTTCTTCTTCCATAGTTGAGACTGATTTGGGAGGTAAATTAACAATTTTTAAAGATGTTGATTTTACCAATATTAAGAATGAGTTTACTTTTAAGGAGAAGGATTTGTTTTGTACGTAGTAAAGAATTTTTGTTGAAGTCATTCCGCTGTCAAGACTAATCTTGAGTTTAAGACATTGAGATCTAATTCAAGATCTATTGAGTTGGGATATAATGAAAATGATTGTCTTTGGTTTGTTAGAACATCATATTATATGTATTAGTTTTGTATATCAATGTTGTCATGTACTTATATTATATGTATTAGTTGGTTGATATACTTACTACATGATTTTCATTTTTGTAAATTTTATGCAATTCATTTTAGTATTATTATGTATATGAATGCTATAACTTAGTGTGTCAAACATATAATATGTATCAAAGTGTATTAGTGAAGTATATTAAGTATATCAGCAGAACCTCAAATGTATTAGGTGTATTTTAATCAATTGAGTGTATCAGTAAACATAAAAAATTTACCAATACATCAAGGGTATATCAAACATATGATCTATATCAAATGTATTAAATTTGTCGAGTGTATCGGTGAAGTATAAAATATTTATCACTAGTATATTTAGTGTATCAAACTTATAGAGTGTATTAAACTCATCAAGTGTATGAACAAAACACAATAAGTGTATGAACAAATCGTAATAAATGTATCAACAATATAACAAACGTATTATACTTAGTGCATCAATGTATATTTAGTTGATTGAGTGCATTTGAAACATTTAACAAATTTATCAACATATCAAGTGTATTAAACCAATTGTGTGTATCAAGTGTTATTTAATTCATTGAGTGTATCAACAAGCATAACAAGTATATCAAAAACACATCAAGTGTATCAACAACATATCAAATGATGCTTGAAAACATTTATAATTCTATAGGGTAGGTTTATAATTTTGCATTTTTCAAATGTGGGTTGGACTTGAATTTTGCCATTTTTGCAAATCAAAAGTGGTGTGTCATGGGCCTAATTCTAAAACTAATTTTTCTATATTGCAAGAGCCCCTAATATAAATCTATAAGATATCGGAAAGATATTCATTTAAATAAGATTTAAATGAAATATTAATTAAATATGATTTAATTAATTATCAACTAATTGATTAATAATTAATTAATTAGTAGATTTAAAATATCTATTAATTTAATTATTTTTAAATTAATAGAATCTCACTATTCTCTCCAACTCTCTTTTCTATTCCAAGAAGGAAAGATAGATAAATATCTAAAAGAAAACAGTTTTCTTTAACGAATTAATCAAGAAAAAAAGCCAATGTTTTTGCTCTTTGCAAAGAGAGAATAGTTTCTCTCAAATATCTCTAAATTTTTTCTCATCACAATTGGTTCCCACAAACCAATCTCATCCCAAATTATAGGAATGTCTCTCATGGGTGGTGTCCCAATTTGGAGAATTACTTAATAGATTCAGGGACATAAACAATTAAGTTGTCTTTCTCTAATCTATAAATAGAAAGCATGCTTAACCTTTAAGTCTTATTAAGAAAACTATTTTCTTAATTATTTTTGCCAATGTACTGGTATTTTGAGATTTTCAAATTAAATTAAGTAGTGGTTCTTTAAAATCTTCCACTGACATATGGCTTTTATCCCTTCACCGGAGACACCATTTAAGGTAACACTAATCTACTTACCCTAAAGTTGGGGAGGAGTGAATTCCATCTTGTGTAATTATGTTCCCAACTCCCCCACTCGTTCTTGTCCCCAAAATGATAAGCATATTGAGTCGATAATCTGCCTCTCTCACCCATACAAATCAAAAGACAATCCATCGCGAACAGGAGTTCATAATACACTCATGATTAAAACTAAGTTAACTAGGTCATCTTAGTGAAATAGAAATCTAACTAGTTAACGTAGTTACATCTAGTGATTACTATTTTGCGGTCGGGTCTTATACAATCTCATTGCATAAGATACCCTCACTCGTATGTCAACTATACGAATACGTTCGATCATTGCATTTTTATCAAATACAAAGTGAGTCGTATCCATAGTGTTACCAGGATAAGGCACCCAACCTTATCCCTATACTATAGATCTTTTAAGTTGATCCCGAACATTGATCCATGTATGTCTCTACATACTGTTCAAGACTCATTAAACAACTTAAGATGTTAGTTTATTGGATTTAGGTTATTAAGATAAAACTAATAATATAATCAATAACAATTATTACAATAATAACACTTATTGACAGCGGTCAATAGATTATATTTACAATCTACGAGTTTTATTACATAAATCACATACAAATAAACCCTTAAAAAGTTTTATCAACAATTCTGCAGCCCTGTGCAGAGAGCATAAAGTTTTGGAAAACAAAAGTGACACCCTCACCATGAAGCAAAATGAACTCGCTTCTGAAGTATATATCAACCATTTCTTCTGATGTTAAGGCTCAAAGAGCTCTAATTAGGTGAGTCTCCTAGAAACAAGACCAACAATTCAAAACTATAAGGAATTACATATCCATCCGGTTTTTGTTCAACGTGTGCTTGCTTTGACTGGCCTAATTTAGAGGAACTTCTTGCAAATGAACCTGATCATCCAACCACGTTCAATCCCATCAAGAACACGCCTATAAATAGATAGTCCATCCTTCATTTCCATGTGTTACCATGTGGTAGAGTGAAAAAGCCTCCATCTTCATCCCTAACCTTCTTTCTTTGATTCTTTAATTGAGTGCTTGTTTGTGTGTGTGGATGTTATAGTTCTATTATAAATGTGACAATGTGGTTCTAAGTTTGCAACTAAGTTAGGCGATAATACTAAGGTCATGTTATAGTTATATTATAAATGCGTACAAGTTTCTATCTTTCTTGCGCAAGTGTAAGCGAAAATAGAGATTTTTTGGGTAAGCCAAGGTCAAACACAAGAATTTTTTTAGTAATCTTGGATCATAACACTTGTAAAGGTCTCCTGCGATATTTGTATATTAAATTATATTCACAGTGTCATCTATTTAATTTTACTATTATGTACACTAAAGGTGTGTGGTGAAAGGGGAACGGACGTGAAAGTCATGCATGATGTTGAACTCAATTCATTACAAGCACATAATATTAAAGGAAAGTCTTTTATATTACAACATGATTCAAGGAAAGATTGCAATTTCTTAAGGTGATATAAATTACATAACTAATTTCAAATTAAGGCGAAAAATCTTTTGGTGTTTTGCCATACTTGCTCTCTTTTTGGGATGCAAATACTGAAATTGTGACGTTATTCATATCTAAATCTTTTATATTCCAAGATTTATGTTCCATCCTTTAATTAAGCCAAGCAGTCTTCCGACGCCTTGTTGCCACACATACTCGCTTTTTTTAGATGTATGTTAAGGATGAATCAGTAGAATTGATTTTATCTCTAAAATCCTTTCAACACTGGTTTAGTTAGGTCTTAGTTACTTGCTTTCTCAAGTAGTTAACTCCCAATACCTAATTCATTCTCTTGAATAGAATTAAGTTTTGAATGAAGCTCTGGCTAAACAACATAAATGTTACAAACTTCCAGATTTCTGAAGAAACTGACTACTTTATTTCATTCATAATATAGAAAACTAATATATACGACAAGTACAAAGATGAGAGAATGAAACTGAAATAATATTGCATTCATCGTAAAATTTTTAGGCCTGTCAACCATGAAGTTTATAAAATAAATACAACTAAACTAAAAGATTACAAATGGTAAGGAAAAGAAATGTGTTAAGTCGTAGAACACAATTTCTTGTGTTCTTTAGCTTTATTTATGCATATTATAAAATGAGGAGCAATGGGTCGTTATATTCTTTACAACCCTCACTCTAAGCTCTCACCTAAAGTACAAAAAAGAAAGGTTAGGATGAAGTTGAAACTCTCTCATGGAGGAATCACACACTTGAAAATGAAGGAGATCTCAACTTATTTATAGGCGTTTCTGTGATGCGATTATACATGGCTCCAATGTACCATCAATTCCCCTAACTTTTAAACACTACCATGTAGCGCTAAAGATGTCATTTCATCCTTTTCATTGACAATCTCACCAACTCGCTTGTCTTTCAGCAATTCATATCGCCAAGTGCCTTTTCGTATATCGCCTATTTGGTTGATGAACACAATGACTGTCTAAGATGATGATTTTTTATTTCACGTTTCACCTTTTTTTGCTTTAAACATGTGTTAAAACATCAAAATTTGTTATAAATAGACATTTTGTCTTTTGTAACTTGCAGATCACATAACTCTTATTTTTGCCTGCTTTGTTACACGCAATTCTCTTTTATATCACAATAATACTTCATTATTCAACTTAAAACACTATATAATGATTTAGGATACTTGATATGGGATAAACGATTAAAGATTAGATTTAATAAGAAACTTACAAACTACTTTGTGTACCTAGATACTCCCAACGATTGTGTACCCAATCTAAACGATCAAGTATCAAGTTTAAACAATCATGTAAATACTCATAACGATAGTTTTAATTCTCCAAAGGATACGCTAAATGATCATATAAATATCTTAAACGATTGTGTAAATTTCAACTAAAAGATCTTGTAAATATCTCTTATATAAAATGACACCAAGGGAAATCTAAGAGACTTGATTTAGCTAGGATACTTGATTTGGGATGATAGACAATGATAGTATTCTATCTTTATCTATCTGAGCCTTAAACTTAAAAACCAGTATAATCTATCATTGTCTATCATAAATAGACACTAATAGTGTTCAATCACTATCTATCTGATATCCTAAAATTAAAATAGAAAATAATTTATAAGCACAAAGATTAGATTTAACAAGAAACTTACAAATTACTTTATATACTTAAATAGACAATAATAATTAAAATTCACCAAAAGCAATAGAATTAAACTACAAACAAAAATCAGCAATGCACAACTATATATTTTATAATTTCCAAAATAAGTGGATTGTCAAAAGTAGAAAAAAAATTATAAATTACTACAATATAAAACAAAAAAAAAATTATGTTCAAAAATCAAAATTTACAAACTTGAAGCTTTAGAAATAGTATAAACTAATTCTATAAATTTTAAAAATTTGTAGGTCAAATAATGAAGGTAGAGTGAATGTATTCTTGAGTTGAAATTCTTCAATGTTTTTTCTTGTTTTATGTTATGTTGTCTCCGTGTGTCAAAAACCTTTGGTTTAAGCTTTTTCGCTTACTTTTTTTTTTTCCCTTTTGCTTTCATTTTGTTTCTATTTCTTTTTTTGTATCCTCTTTATTATCACTGTCAATATCTTCTTTTGTTTCATTGTCATCATCAACAACTTGTTTCTCCTTTTGTCTTCTCTTTATCGTAAATAGAATTTACTATCACTATTTGTATCTTCCTGATTGTGCTCCCCTTTTACTTTCTCATTCTCTTTTTCCATTTTTTTTCTTTAATGATTTGATGCAAGAAAATATTGGAGTTAATAAGAGGAACAATGAATGTAGACAATGATAGTTATCTATCTTTCTCAAACAGACAGAGATAGAGAACTATCAATGTTTATCTGAAATAGCAAGTAATAGTCTTTTTATCACTGTATATCTGGTTGTATGTTGTGAATTTGTACAATGATCACTTAATTCACTCGGACTCAGTATGTGAAGTACGTTGGGTTTATATTTTGATCTAAGCGATACGTCATTGAGCATGTTTATTGCATGTGATATGCTCACTATATCTCTCTAAATCGCATAGTAACTAAGTCCTCATTGAGTACAAGTTTTCCTACTATTTGCCTAAGTGCAAGCGTAACAATAGGTTTACCTTAATGATTCAGGGTCGAACACAGGGAATTGATTCAAGACATTAGTTCTCTAGGAATTACTTATCATCTAGGCAATATAAATGAATTAGAGAATATCAAATGTAAAGAATGTAAGACTAAACTGAATTGCTAAACTAAGCCTAGAGAGTCTATAAAGAGGGATTAATATGATGAAATGGTAATGCGAACTATCTTGTATTTGAGAGATGAGTGAATGAATGTATATGCATTATCATGCGATTAAGTAATACGACAACCTTGATGTGATATAACTTACTCAACCATGCTCATGATTAAGACGTGTTTCTCTCAAAGTTATTATACGCCACACATGGTCACCTCTCAGGATCCATATGACTAAGTATGATTAGGTGAATTATATCTAGAGGACATCACTTATAAATAGTATAGGACTTTCAGATTAAGGAAAACAACCTCTTGACGCCTGATGTCCACACTTGTTGCCTTTTAGGACACAAATGCTAGAATTGATCTTGCAAAGGAAGATAAAACTCTTCCTTGTGCGTGTTAGCCACGTTCTTGTTACTTTCCCTCTCAGGTAGTTGACGACTTACATTAGCCAAGCGATGAGAATAGCTCAACTAATTGGATAAGACTTATAAGCAAAACTTCTTATCAAGAATTTATCACTAACCTAAACTACAAATAACACATTGACTGATGGAGAGTAAAGACATGATGGATTTAAAAAGTATAATAATACAATATATTAAAGAATGTAGGTCTTTGGCCATTATACAATATGAACACATATATTATAGAGAAATACAAATCAAAGTGGTAGACAAAAAATATGGAGAATATTACAAGTTAGGAGAAAATGAGAAATATGGGATCTTTTCGGCTTGAAGGTTAAGCTCTCACTCTATAAATTGATTGGAGAAGAAGAGAATAGACCTTACAGGCGGCGGAAAGGCTATTCCTTTCTTTCTCTCTTTCTGATCTCTTGGTTTTTAACCTATTCAGGCTTCCTTGTAGTTCGTTCGAACCTCATCCATGGCCCATGTAGGCCTTTTCCATGGCCTATACAGGCCCTCTCTCTTTGGTGAAGAAGGCTTCTGTTCTTCTGAACATTTCAGCGTTGTACATGTCGAAATCTGTCTATGACATGTCACATCATGTCCAACTTTATTCTTGTCGTCTAGCAAACCGCTTCTCACGTCGTGATTTGGTCTTCTCGCCTATTCTTCTCACGAGAGACTTTGCGATTTGCTAACTTCTTCTTTTGTTCATAGACTTGCTTTTGGATACTGAAAACCGCATAAAACAGGCATAACGCTAAGTAAAGTATATTTCTAAGTACTTATGCGTTTTTAACATAATGTCTGCGTTTTGATACACTTCTTCTACATTTTGGCCTCGTTATTCTATAAAAGAGACTACAAGAACTTAATTTCTACAAGTTATCAATATCTAGAGAGAAAAAATTGTCTTTAAACATGTCTCTATGATATTTACTTTGTTCTCTTGGCTTTGTTTTGTTTTGTTCTCCCTTATCATATTTTATTCTTCATCACTTTCATTTGATGTTTCATTATCTTCTTTGCTTTCTACTTCAACCTCTTGTTCTTCATCTTCAACTTCTTCTTGTTCTTCATCTTCAGCTTCTTTATCAATTTGAATGTCATATGTAAGAAAGTAATAATTAAAAAAAATATTGTATAAATGATCATGTAAGAAAATATAAATGATTGTGCAACAAAATATAAACTACCGTTCAACAACATCTAAACGATTGTGCAACATTTAAACGGTCGTGCAACAAAATGTATATGATATGCAACAATATCTAAATTATAGTGTAACCAACTATGTTAAAAAGAATCAAACTTGGGTCAACACTTATGTTTTTGGTGTCTCTAAATCTGTAATTTCGAAATCCTCTTGTTCATTTTCATCTATCTGCAAGCATATAAAGTATGAATTTTAAAAAACATCATACAGATGTCTAGCATTCTGCATCTTAGATATATAAATACAGAGGACTATCTTTGATTATCACAAATAGACAGAGATAGAGCACTATCTTTGTCTATCCTAAATAGGGTGCGATAGATGTATTGTTTGCAAAAGAATCAAACCTTTCGCAACACTTGTGCTTTTGGTGTTTCTAAATCTTTAATTCCAATTGTTTTCAAATCACTTTGTGTTTCTAGGACTACAGTTCCCTACAAATAAAAAAAAAACAAGAAGAAAAATACAAATTTTCTTTATTTTGAACTTAAGCAATTTTAAATAAAATAAATTAGTAGATAATGAATTAAACTCTAACCGTAGAGCAATATGTTGTTACATACTTGACCATTGTATTATCTTCTTTGTTTTCTTTGAGAAGGCTAAGGCTACAAGTAGGTGGTTTATTTTTTCTCACACAACCCGTCGATACTTTTTTTCTTTCTTTTTTTGTTGTTGTGGAAGATTTTCTAATGGTAGCCTAACATTTAAGCTTTTCATAACCAATGTCAACATTCTTTTTATTTCTTCCTATCCTTTTAACATTGTTTTTATTTATTTTTAGTTCTTGTCTTAACACACAGGAGTGCATCGTCATAAATCAGAAATGGGTTGGTGAAGGTTTCCATGACATCAAATTCACGTCGTTAATGACGTCAAAAATACAGCATCGTAAAAAGCAATGACGACACACCAAATGGACGACATCGGCATAGACCTTATGTCGATGCATGATATGTCGACATGGTCAACACGTTAACCGAAACCTTATACTGTCGTTGTTTCAGAGCATCAACATTAAGGCAATGTTGACGACACTGTTGAAACTGTCGAGCCTGCATCGCTCTAAGCTATGATGATGCTGCATCATAAGAAGCCATCATTGCCGATGCCAATTTTGCGTTGGCGAAAGGTTTCTCCATCCTTTTCTTATATATAATTAAATATTTATATTTTCATAATCCAATTAGATTTAATTTGATTGAAACTGATTGTAGAACAAGTAACATAAAATTAATAAAACATAAGAACAAGCAAAAATATATTAAAATGAATTATAATATTAAAAAAAACATATGGAATAAAAATTACGATAAACCAAAACTAAAAATAAAACGATTAAAATCTAATCTAAGAGGAGTCCCCCCATGCCTTCAAACTTACAATGACACATGAAATGAAAGTATAAATATATATATCACACCCAAAAAAAATGAAAGAACAACGTAAAAGTTTGAAATTATTTACATTAATGAAGAAATCAAGGTTCTTTGGCTGATCAATCGATGAGTTCCGCAATCATCTTGATCATTTCTACAAATACATACATATACAATTTACAAATATATACATATGCAATTTACAAATACAGTTTACACATACAATTTACAAATATACAACTTACACATACAATTTACAAATATACAACTTACACGTACAATTTACAAATATACAACTTACACATAAAATTTACAGATATATACATATATAACTTACAAATATATACATATAGAATTTAAACATAAAATTTATAAATATATACATATACAATTTACACATACATATTATACATATACATACACCATAAACATACAAACCCTAACCCTTAAGCATACAATATACATACATTAATACACAATCTCTAAACCCTAAACATACATACAATTTACAATATACATATACATACAATAATACACAATTACTAAACCTTAAACATAAAATATACAACATATACAAAATGATATTTTTTACCGGTAGGATGTCAGTGGACGACGATGGTGAAGGCTACGACGGCAAGGACAACGACAAGGCTCAATCTCCCCCTCTTCTTTCGTCTTTTGTCTTCCTTTCCTCTTACTTTTTTTCTCTCTGCCTTTTTGTGTTCAAATGAACACAAATAAAGAACCAGGATTCTCACGATGCCCAACGAAGACGTCACGAGAATAGGCTTCTAACGACGTAGCCACTTACGACATCATTAGAAGTTAGCTAATGTCGACGCTGCCACTTATGACGTCATTTTCCCCCCATCAAATCAATCAAAACGTCTTTCATTTATTCTGACTAAAGGTTAAATCTTTACTGAAGCGATCAACCACGTCATCACTAACGTCGCCATAGCTCTCAAATTTGAATAATATATTACGACTTAGTCGATGTCGTTTCCATTGATGTCATCGTTATGAGAGAAAATCAGCGCTGGCTTGTATGACATCATTAGAAGTTAGAATAATATATTTCAATACTGACTTTCAACATGATTGCCCTTATTGACGATGTAGTGGTAACGACATCGGCATAACCCATCTCTTACGATGTCATCTATATTGATGCATTTTCCTGCGTAGAGATAACCTCGATTTCTTGTAGTGACATAATTTGTTCTGTTTCTATTTTTTCTTGATTTTTTCTAATTTCACTTATTTCGTTCAAGATTTTGTTCGTTTGTTTTATTCGTATGCTTATTTCCATTTGTTTCTTTTTTTTATGTATCTTTGTCTCTTCTTTTTTCTCCTACGCTTCAATCTATTTGAAATATTTCAAAATTGTCTAAGATCCTTTTTGTGTTGAATCTAGTGGCATCATACAAAACTACGAGTAAAATGATGTTAGATGATTAGTGAAAAATAGCAATATTATTGATAACCAATGATAAATTTCTATCCATGTATATATCTAGATAGACAAAGATAGAAAATGTTGTAAATTTACTTACATCCTCATATTAAAAAAAATTCTTGTTTAAAGTCCTCCAGTCACTTGACTCCAAACACTCCCGTGTCACGATTGTCGGCCCCTGAATTTCAAGCTTACCTCCAACCCAACATCTAAATTGAAAAGTCTTGGGATTATCTCAAAAGCCCAATAGACTAAAGCTATGGGAAATCCTTGAAGGTATAAAACATTCTCATCGCTATATGATTCTTTCTTAAAGAATTGATATGTTAGAATGTAGGATAATCTTTCCCATGGATGGTCTTTGAAGGTTTGTTTGTTCATGATCCAATAAGTCTTTGAAGGTTTGTTCATGATCCAATAAGTCTAGATGTTGGAGATTGATGTGGTTATGTTATTGCTTGGGAAATAAAAAGGCTTATGAGATATAAAGATTAACTTTTTTTTTTCAATGAGCCTTTCTCATTGCATATTGCTTTTAACTTTCTCTCTATATCTCTCATAGTTATAAATTTTTAGGAAGTAGCCAAAAGGCTGTTTAAAACTCTAGAACAAATTGTTTGGTCTATTCGTGATTTGATTTGATTCAATGTTTATAAATTGCAGTATACAATAATTCAAAGGTTTTTGTATTCATCTTCCATAATTAGGTCATTTGAATGGCGTTGGACCTGTGAAAAAGATATATTAATCAGTATGTTATAAACTAGAGGCTAGTTCTAAACAGATAGAAATTGACAAAGATAGATCAAGATAGAGCATTATATGGGTAGACATTTACAAAAATAGAGTAAAGATAGACAACTATAAACAAAGATAGAGCACTATATAGATGAACATTGACAAAGATAGAGCACTCAAACAAAGATAGACAAATATGGACAAAGATAGACAAAGATAGAGCACTATACAAATAGTCATTGACATTCTATTTTGCTACGTACCTTCACTTCTTTTTCATTCTTCATATGTTTCTCTTCTGCCTTTTCTTTTGATTTGATTGCTTTGCTAGTTGATGTTGTTTGCTTTTTGCTCACCATCTATTTAGAAAAAAAGAGGTTAAGTTAGATACAATAAGAGTGGTTATTAAATTAAATGAAACAAAAATATATTCAAATCTTTTTGTATTGGAGATAGATCGAGATAAATGAAGACAGATGGAGATAAAATTGATTGCGGAAAAAAACTTAAATATTAAGCAACAAACGAAATGCCAAAAAATAATTTATGTGGAAGTGAAAGACGAAAAAGAATTGTGGAATTTTGGTTGAAGAAGGTAGGTGGAAATGAATGATTAAAGAAGAAGATGTACGATGAAAATGATGCGAAGGAGACGAAGTAGGGTGAAGAAAAGAAAGAGTATGATGAGAGGATTCATATTTTTATATCTCGTTGATTTAAATGGTATTTTTCTAATTATGCATGATTGGGCTTGGCTTCTATTGAGCTTTTCAAAATAGTCGTTTATCCAAACATAAGTGATCATGTATACAAATCCGACAATCATTTAGATTATATTCTATCATTTAAATTTGAAGCCTTTTTCCCCCATCATTTTAAATGAACTACACAATCATGTATCATGATCGTTTAGAAGAAAATTACTCACACGCATGTGGTCGATTAATCGCTTGTTGACTCAGGTATTTTTTATATTTCACATTCTAGGCCTTTGAGTTTTTTCCTTTCTTAAAATTGCTTTATATGTTGTAAATATTTTTGTGTTTGTTCTATTTTTTGGAAAAAAAAACCCTTAAAAAAGGGATCTTTTAAAAAATAAAATAAAGTGACAAAATATTTACACGCTATAGAACAATTTCGCAAAAGAAAAAAACTCCCAGGCCCACAAAGGGAAATACCAAAAATGCCTCGTGATTAATTGATATCCAGCGCACGTAAGATATTTGGAAAACGATTGTTTAGATTTTGCTATTCTTTCCTATATAATCGTTTAGATTTGGGTAGCCAAATCTCAACAATTCTTTTCAAGATTTTCTGGTACACATTTATATTTGGAAAATGGTTGTTTATATTTAGAAAATGATCGTTTAGATTTGGTACACGATCGTTTATATTTGGTATACAATCATTTATATCTGAAACACGATCGTTTAGATTTGATCATTTAAATTTGGATAAACGATTTTTAAGATTCTTTGCACATGATCGTTTAGATTTGGTTATTTTTGGTACACAATTGTTTTGATTTTGCTATCCGATATCCGAATGATTTTTTTCACGATCTTTTATATTTGGAACAAAAAAAATAACAGTTTGAATTTTTTTTTTTTTTTTAAAAATGGATCTTTTATATTTGGTATATGATCTTGAGTCAAATAACAGTTTGAAAAATAAAAAATAAAAACTGTATAAGAAGAGAAAAAATGATGAAAAGAAAAAAAAATCGTAGAGGAAGAGAAGAAAGACGATGAAGGAAGGGTAAATTGAAATATTTTTAAAAATGGCTAATTTCATCAGCTTTTTCATTTTGTTACACGGGTCATAAATATTTTATCGATTTGTTATATTTATGAAAATTAACGTAAAGTTAACTTATTAATATATTTAATTCATGTTATATTAATTATAATTTAATACTATGTTATTTTTATAATTAATTAAGTTCAATTCGAGTCATTTCAATTTTAGTTCAGTAATATGAGGATACACGTTTTAATAAAAAATACATTACAAAAAAATTTAAAAAAAATTGAGAAAAATATGGTTGTTCACACGAGATTTCGAAGAAATGTAGTTCGTGAAATTGAACTTTGATATATATATATTGATGAATATTGTGAATACAATCTCTAGTATTTACTCCTTTGATGC
>JBBPDI010064684.1:0-19741 GCA_037974545.1 Cucumis variabilis
CCAATTTAATACCAACCAGTACGTTATCCTAGTAACACTATGCATAAGGCTCACTTTGTATTTAATACAAATGCAATAATGAAACGCTTTCGTGTAGGTGACATGTGAGTAAAGGTATCCGATTCAATGAGTTTGCATAAGATCAAACCACAAAATATTAACCACTAGATGTAACTCCATTACCTAGTTAGGATTCCATTTCATTACGATGACCAAGGTAACTTAGTCTTAATCCTGAGTGGCCAGATTGCTAAGAATTGTCCTTTGATTTGTATGGGTGAGAATGGCCAGATTGCCGACTCAATATACTTATCATTTTGGAAACAAGACCGAGTAGGAAGCTGGAAACATAACCACAAAATATGGAATTCACTCCTTCTCGACTTTAAGGTAAGTAGATGAGTGTTTCCTTAAATGGTGTTTCTAGGACTTGAACAAAGAGCCCTACTCTTTCTATAGCACGAAAGGGTTTCTGTTTATTGGTTAGACCATAAACAAGTTATTCATTAGAGGAGCACTGGTAAGGACTAGAAGTAACCTAGGGGTAAAATGGTAATTTGACCCAACTAGTGTTACGAATACTCATGAAGGACTAATTTACTATTATTGGTCTATATCCGTGGACACAAAAATATATCCATAGTGGGAAGAGTTCAGTTGTGAGTCATTAGTTGAGTATACACACAGTTAGCAAATATTGATTAATGTAGTTAATGAGTTTTGCCAATTGATCTCATATCGTTGATCTTCTGATCTGTAGGTCTATTAGGTCCTCTTTCTAGCTTGTAACGGATAATGAGATTTCTTTATATTGATTGTAATTTAAATTGAGGAATGGATTTGTAAAATCTTCCGTTGCCATGGGCTTTAATCCCTTGAATTGGTATTAGAGACATCTTAAATTTTAATTGGAATTTTTAAAATTTGTATTGATTTAGTGGGATTTTTACATTATGAATGTGGTTTGCAATTGGATGTTTTCTATAAAAATTTGGGAATAGATTTATAATTTTTTTTATATGATCATGTAAAGGCTCCTACATTTTTTAGCATTTTTTTGGATTTGTGGTGTTTTGTTTTAGCAAAAAGATACAAAATTCGTCCAAAACAAACCACCGAAAGGCCTCCAATTGGTAGTTTTTTGGTACTGTACGAAAAACGAGACAAAAAATAAGGGAATTTTGCACGTGCATCTGGCTGAAGAAGTGTTGACGTCATGATGATTAATTGGATGTTTTTTGTAAAAATTATGCCATAATGATGACGTTAATGCGGCCCAAAATGATGTTTTCTATAAAAATCACACAACCCAAAATGATGTTTTCTATAAAAATCACGCGTCCCAAAATGATTATGTTAGCACGACATCAGCAAACACCAAGGCTGGCGGCTCGACTCGGCGTCTGGTGGCTCTAATTCAACATTCTGAGTCGATTCAACTTGTTTTTAGGCCGGTTCTTCACTTTTTTGGCTGAGTTCTTCTATTTTTTAATCGGTTCAATATTTTTAGACCCAATTTGAAGCTTTTTGAAGGTTTTGGAACCGATTTTAGAGCTTTAGAAGTAATTTAGGATATTTTAAAGCTTAATTATTGTAATTTATTGCTTTATTTTATCCTAGGGGACAACTTTATAGGTTGAATTCCTATTTAAATGCTTTGTGGATGTTATTTAGACAAATCTCACCTTAAGTTAAGCATGTTCATGCATTTTTCTATATTATAAATGTTATAATGTATGGATTTAATGCATGATTTTGAATTTCATGAGTTATTTTAAGTATGTTGATATTTTAAATATATGAAATTGGATAAGCATGATGCATGACATTACTTAGTTAAATATAATTTGTTATATTTAAATTAATGTCTTTTTTTATGCTTGATTGATTAATTTTCATGTATTATTTTTTTAATATAAGTGTTATATTAATTAAGATGAAAATCAATTTGCATTGAGCATATTACATCCATAGATTAATATAATTGTTATATTAATGTAATGTTTAGCATGTTGCATAGATTATTTTTAAAATAATTTTTTTAATTAATTAAACCATAGTGTGCATATTATAGAACTGATGAATTAATTTTATAATAATTATAAAATTTGATAATTAAAAACCATCAACCTATAATAAACAGTTGCATGCAAACATAGGATCTTAAGATTAATTTGATTTAATTTTAAATTGTTTAAAATTAAATAGACCTAAGATCACATTATTAGAATTATGTCTTATTTTTAGTTTAATGAAACTAAGTAGGAAAAATAGGATTAAGGTTATAAGGGAACTCCAACGGTAAAGTTTTGTATAAGGCTAGAGGTATTTAAGTTGACGGTTTACGGAACACCTCCTACTTGGAAACTGATCCGAAACTGGCGTTTAATTAACCTTATTCCAATTAAGCATGAGATGCCACTAGGTAAATTAAATGGTTTAATATACCCAGAAACTTTAGAATAAATTTTTTTTATAAGAGTTATAATAAAAATAGACTTAGATTCATTTAGCTGGAATTTAACTAAGTACAACAAACCCTAAATTAATAGAATATTTCAGTGGAAGAAAAATGGTATATATGATATATCAATTTTTAGTTGTCACATTCCTAAGAGTTCATATATGAGATTCATACTCGACTTTGTGTCGCCTTAGGAACGACCTCCCTTCGAAAAGTGATTGTATGGGTCAATAACAAGGTGAATAGGAGAAATGCTCATAGTAAGTGGGGAAAGGACACGTGTCAACATATCCTACAGCCTTCTCCACTAGGTTACATCATGAGATTTCTATGATTCATCTGCATGTCGTCCTGAAGTGACCATCCCTTCGAAGGACCTGCTTATAGAAGTTAGAACAATGCAAGCTTCAAAAATAGATAGGGTTTCTTAGGTTAATCCTAATAGCTGTCTTTCCTTTCGGTAGCCTGTTGAAGCGTACCTCTGGGATCTGAAAATGGTAGGGTCACACTTATAGAATGAATTAAGTTAGTCAATAAATTTTTGACCGAACAACAGTAACTAATAACTATAGAAATATGAGTTATTAGTTGAGATTATCTCAATTCAGAAGAGGAATGACTGAATCACCCTCCTGTTGTTGTTGCTCTAAACTTCTGAAGTATCGTTGCAAAAACTAAATCATTTGTTTGATTAGGGTTCTTTAATTGCTTGTTTTTGCTGAATTGATTAGATTATATTATGTAATGGATTAAGACAAAGATAACTAATACGGTAAATTGATTGTTTTAGCATGTCTTCTTCAATAAATCAACTACTTAAAAACGAAAAATCAACCAACATGAACTATGCAACGTGGAAGTCAAACTTGAATATGATTTTAGTAGTCGATGATCTACGCTTCATCTTAATTGAGGAATGTCCTCCTCTTCCTGCTCATAATGCATCCCAGACTGCCAAGGATGCATAGATCGTTGGACAAAGGGCAATGACAAGGCCTGCGTTTACAACTTAGTGGGTATGTTTGATGTACTAAGCAAGAAGCATGAGTCCATGGTCACTGAACGTTAGATTACGAACTCCCTCCAGAAGATTTTAGAACAACCGTGCATTCAAATCTGACACGAGGCCATATAATGCCCGTATGAAAGAGGATCATCTGTCCGAGAAGATGTTCTCTACTTGATGGTCCGGTTCAATACGACAGAAATGAACAAAGCAGTCATTGACGAGTAGAGTCAAGTTTCTTTTTTCTTGGAATCTCTTTCGAAGAGCTTTCTTCAATTATGGTAATGCGGTCATGAACAAAATAGAGTACAACATGACTATCCTCCTAAATGAGTTGCAGAGTTTTCAGTGTCTTCTGAAAAATAAGGGACAAAAAGAATGAGAGGAAAATGTTGCCAATTCTCAAAGGGTTCAGTAGGGTTCATCCACTAAAATTAATTCTGCACCGTTATTCCATGGGTCAAAGAAGATTCAGAATAAGAAAGGAGGAAAGGCGAAGGGTCTTGCTGCTGGTGGTGCTAAGGGAAAAGGGAAGACTAAGGCAACCAACAAGGGAAAGTGCTACCACTGCAATATGGATGGACACTGGAAGAGAAACTACCTCAAGTACCTTGCTGAGAAAATAAGGAAAAGGAAAGTAAATATGTTTTACTTGTCTTAGAAACTTGTTTGGTGAAAAATGATGAAAAGGCCTGAATACTTGACTTAATTTAGAAGCCACTAATCATGTTTGTTCTTCTTTACAGAAAACTAGTTACTTCTAGCAGATCGAAGAGGGTGAGATGACGCTTAAGGTTGGAAGGGAAGATGTCATTTCACCTCATGCACTGGGAGATGCCAAAGTCGTTTTTTTAAATAGATTCCTGTTTTTTTTTTTAACATGAACATAGTTCCTAAGATTAAGAGGAACTTAATTTCTATTTTTTTGCTTATTGAACAATTGTACTCGATTATTTTTTTTCTTTAAATGAAGAGTTCATTTCTAAGAATAATGTCATATTTGTTCGGCTAAGCTTAAAAATAACTTGTATGTATTAAGACCCAATAAAGTAAAAGCGTTTTTAAATCATAAGATGTTTAAAACTACTAATACTACAAATAAAAGACAAATAATTTTTCTTAATAACAATACCTTTCTTTGGTATTTAAGATTAGATCACCTTAATCTGGATAAGATCGGAAGATTGGTAAAGAATGGACTTCTAAATAAGTTAAAAGATGATTCATTACCTTCATGTGAATCTTGTCTTTAAGGAAAAAATGACTAATAGGCCTTTTCTTCGATAAGTTTATAGAGCCAAAGAGTCCCTAGAACTTATACATTGAGACCTCTGTGGTTCGATTAATGTAAAAGCTAGAGAAGGTTTTGAATACTTCATCTCCTTTATAAATGATTATTCAAGGTATGGTTATTTATACTTAATGGAACATAAGACTGAAGCTCTTGAAAAGTTCAAGGAGTATAAGGTTGAAGTTGAAAATCTATTATACAAAAAGATTAAAATACTTTGATATGATCGTGGTGGAGAGTGCATGGATTTGAGATTCTAGGACTATATGACAGAACATGGAATCCAATCCCAACTCTTAGCACCTGACACACCTAAACAAAATAGTATATAAAAAAGGAGAATTAGCACCTTGTTAGACATGGTTTGTTCAATGATGAGCTATGCTCAATTGCCTATGATCATTTTGGAGTATACAATAGAGACTATAATTCATATCTGATTTGTTGATTACCCTAAAGACACGAGAGGTGGTCTATTCTTCGATCCATAAGGAAACAAAGTGTTTGTATTGATAAATGCTACTTTCTTGGAAGAAGACCATATGAGAGATCATAAACCACGAAGCAAATTCGTATTAAGTGAAGTTATTGATGAATTAACAAGGATTTTTGATGAAGCTGGTCCCTCATCAAGAGTTAATGAAACCAATACATCAGGTCAGTCTCATCCTTCTTAATCGTTGAGAATGCATCGACGTATTGGAAAGGTTGTATGACAGCCTAACCGTTACTTGGATTTAACAAAAACTCAGGTTGTCATACTAGATGATGATGTTGAGGATCCATTGTTCTATCAACAGGCAATGAATGATGTAGACAAACCAATGGGTCAAAGCCATGGACCTTGAAATAGAGTTTATGTACTTCAATTCAATGTGGGAGCTTGTAGATTTACTTGAAGAGGTGAAACTTATAGAGTGCAAATAGATCTATAAGATAAAGAGAGATTTAGCTGGAAAAGTATAGACCTTCAAAGCTAGATTTGTAGCAAAATGGTATACCCAAAGGAAAGAGGTTGACTATGAGGAAACTTTTTCTCCTGTTATTATGTTAAAGTCTATAAGGATTCTCTTGACTATAGCCACCTTTTATGATTATGAAATATGGAAAATGGATGTCAAGACTACTTTTCTGAATGACAATCTTGAAGATAGTATCTTTATGTCTTAACCCAAGCGATTCATAATCTAAGGTCATGACTAAAAAGTTTGCAAGCTGAATCGATAAATTTATGGGTTAAAATAAGCATCTTGATCTTGGAACATTGGATTTGATACTGCAATCAAACTTATGATTTTCACAAAAATGTTGATGAACCTTGTGTATAGAAGAATATCAACAAAGGTAAAGTAGTTTTCTTAGTACATTATATGGACGATATCCTTCTCATTAGGAATAGTCAGTAGATATAAGTTCAATCCAAAATTAAACCACTAGACAATGGTTAACATTATGCTCAAGTATCTTAGGAGAACGAGAGACTACATGCTTGTGTATGGAGCTAAGTGTTTGATCCTTACAGGATATACTAACTTTGATTTCCAAATCGATAAGGATTCAAGAAAATCCACATTGGGATCAGTGTTCACCCTAAACAGGGGAACTGTGGTATGGAGTAGCATCAAATAAGGATGCATTGCAAACTCTACTATGGAGGTTGAGTACGTTGCTGCTTGTAAAGGAGAAAAGAAGTAGTTTGACTTAGGAAATTCTTGCATAATTTGGAAGTTGTTCCAAACATGAGCATGGCCATCACTTTATATTGTGATAATAGTGGGGCATATTGCTCATCCATTTACAAAGACTCTCATGACTAAAGTATTTGAGGTTCATCTAGAAAGTCGAGGCTTGCGAGTTATGTACATTCGGTAATCTATGGCAAGTGGGAGATGTGTAATGAGTATGAGGATACTCTAGTTTATTGCATTTGTATATATACGTTTTATGCAATATGTTTGTACATTTTACCATTTTCAATATTAGAGGACTACTTTATTATGTACATCTCATAGAGATTTGTGTTTTAGTCTAAGTGGCAGTTTGTTGGGATATGTCCTAAAACTCGTAGATTGTAAATATAATCCATTGACCGTTAATAAAGTCTTATTATTATAATATTTGTTATTGATTATATTATTAGTTTTGTGTTAACAATCTGAATCCAATAAACTAACATCCTAAGTTGTTTGATGAGTCTTGAAGAGTATGTAGAGACATACATGGATCAATGTTCAATTGGTAGCATGTATAAACACTTGTTATTATAGCTCCTTGTATTATAATATTGAGGTAAAAACGCACAACAAGATAATCAAAATGCGTAACTTGTGTTGTAAACGCATAAGTACTTGGAAATATAATTTACTTAAGTGTTATGCCTATTTAACGTGATTGTAATGTCGAAATGCAAGATATTGAATAAATAAAGAAACTAATGAATTGTAGGAAGAATTTCGTGCAAGGACTACAATCAAGAATTCGTATTGCGATCAACGTCTCTAGGCGAGGAATAAAGTTATCACGCGAGGAAGGGTCAATAGAAGACAAGATCGGTAGTTGGAGCTGAGGTGACGTACAACAGACACATTTTGGTTGATGTCGTTGTCAAGTTCAGAAGATTGAAGCTTCCCTTATAAATGTTTCCTATAAAAGCCATCTCCACCAACCTACAAAGGGACGCCTGAATGGGCGTAAGAGGTTCAAATAAGCCAAAAATCCTAGAGAGTGGCAAAAAGGATAGCCTTTCTTCCGTCTATAAATGTTTCTTTTTATTCTCTGATCGGTTATAAAAGCAAAAGCTTAACCGCTGAGAAGAAAAGGAATCCATACTTCCCTTTTCTACTAACTTATAATAATTTTCCACTGTTTTCTATCCCTATTTTTGCAATTCTTTGTAATACAAGTTGTTCATATTGTACAATGGCTTAGGGCCTACATTGTTTACATATATTACATGTTGATACCATTTCAATCCATCATTTCTTAACTTCTCACTTGTCAATGTGTTATTAGTAATTAGGTTTGTGATAAGTACTTGATAAGGAGTCTAGCTTATAATTCTTATCGGATTAGTTAAGCTATATTAATCGTTTGGCCAGTGTCAATCGCCAATTACTCGAGACAGCAAGTAACAAGAATAAGGCTAATGTGTGTAAGGAGGAGTTTGGCAACAAACCCCACGTTAGCGATATAACTTCTAACATTTGTATCTCGAAAAGTGAACAAGTGTGGACATTAGACGTTGAGAGCTTGTTGTTCTTAATCGCGAAGTTCTATAAGTTTTATAAGTGAATACTGCTAGATATATCTCACCTAATCAGATTTAGTCATGTAGATCCTGAAAGGAGACTATGTGTGGCGTTCAATGACTCTGAGAGGAGCACGCCTTCATCATAAACTGATTGAGTAAGTTAAATCGCATCAAAGACTCTCAGATTGCTTAATCGCCTAATGACGCATATACCTTCCTTCATTCTTTCTTGCATACAAGTTACTTTGCATAGAACTCCATTTTACATCCATTCACTCCTCTTTATAGATTCTCTAAGCATACATAAGTAGTTTTAATACTAGTTCTGATTCTCTTATACCTTTGTAATTAATTTTCATAATGTCAAACTAATGAGTAATTCGCTAGAACTAATGTCTATAAAAAATTCCCAATGTTCGAACCTGAATGACCCAAGTAAACCTACTGTATTGCTTACACTTAAGAAAGTGTAGAAAAATTTATCCTCGACGAGGACTTAAGTATTATGCGATGAAAAGGTACATAGAGAGCATTTTGTATGCCATGATCATGACCCTTGACTCATCACCGAATCCAAACATGCTATACAAAGAGTTACAATGAGCGCATTACGTGCCATGACCAGAGTGATGTCTTGCATCTACATTACACACACGAAGTTATCAAGTCCAAATATAGACAACCAAGTGCTGAGATCAGCTTAAAGGGTCTATTATGTAGGGATAAGGTTGGGTTAATATAAACAATCAAGTGGTACCTTATCTAGTAACACTATGGATACGACTCACTTTGTATTTAATATAGACGTAATGATCTAACGTGTTCGTGTAGTTAATATGCGAATGAGAGTATGTTAGGTAATGAGCTTGCATAAGACTGGACTGCAAAATAGTAACCACTAGATATAACTCTGTTAACTAGTTAGATTTCTATTTCATTAAGATGGCCTAGATAACTTAGTCATAATCTTTAGTGTATTATGAACTCCTGTTTGCGAGAGATTGTCCTTTGATTTGTATGGGTGAGAGTGGCCAGATTGCAGACTTAATATGCTTATCATTATGGGGAAACGACCAAATAAGGAGCTGGGAACATAATTACACGAGATGGAATTCACTCATTCTCTACTTTAGGGTAAGTAGATGAGTGTTCCCTTAAATTGTCTCTTGAGGACTTGGACAAAGGGTCCTACCCTATTTATAGCACGAGAGGGATTTCTGTTTATTTGTAGGACCATAAACAGGTTGTTCATTAGATGAGCACTGGTATTTAAGAATTAGAGGTAATCTATGAGTAAAACGATAATTTGACCCAACGAGTGTTACGAACACTCATAAAGGACTAACTTACTGTTATTGGTCTATACCGTGGACACATAAATATATCTACAGTGAAAAGAGTTCAGATGTGAGTCTTTAGTGGAGTGTACACACATTAGGTTTACTTCCTCGCTTGTAAAGGGTAATGAGATTTATTTATATTGATTGTAATTTGAAATATTCAAAATTACTTTGGGCATTAGTTTAATGTACAGTGCTATATTATAATATAAAGTTTATCAAACTTTATTGTATTAATTTAAATTTGTAGATGATTCAAAATTAATTGATGGGAGATAAAATATTTAAGTAAGTTCAAATATTAATTTAATGTGAATTAGATTCATATTAAAATTATTGGTTATGCGAGAAACTTATATTTGAATATGATTCAAATTTAATTTAAGTTAAATATAAGATACTTAATTTGGCTATTAATTAATTTGAGAATTAATTAATAGTTTAGTTTTATTTAATTAAATATGATTTAACTAAATTAATATAAAACTATAAGATATTTGAGAGATATTCATTAAATAAAATCTAAATGAAATACTAATTAAATAAGATTTAATTAATCATTAACTAATTGATTAATGATTAATTAATTAGTTGATCTCAAATTTATATTAATTTAATAATTTTTAAATTAATAGAATCTTATGATTCTCTCGTACTCCTTTTTCTACTCCGAGAAAGAAAGACAGTTATAAATATATAGAAGAAAACAATTTATCTTAACCATTCAATCAACTAAAAAAAGAATTAATAATTTTTCTTTTCTATGAATGAGTTTCTCTAAAAAAATCTCTAAACTTTTTTTCCATCCCAATTGGTCCCTATAAACCAATCTCTTCTCAGAGGATATGAAGGTTTTCGACGAGTGATGTTCTTATTTAGAGATTTATTTTGTAGATTCAGAGACGTCAAACAAGTATGTTTTTCTTTCTCCAATCTATAATTAGAAAGCATGTTTAGCATTTAAGTCTTAATAAAAAAAATTGTTTCTTTATTATATTGCCAATGTACTTGGATTTTGAGATTGCCAAATTAAATTGAGGAATGGTTCTGTAAAAGCTTCCATTGCCATGGACTTTTATCCTTTCAGGATATAGTTCACATAAAGTCTAAGAAATCTACTTTACCTTTGTTGATTTTCTTCTATATACACAACGTTTTGGTCAAAATTGTAAGATTTGATGGCAATATCAAATCTAATGTTCCAAGACCTAAATACTTATTTCAACCCATAAATGGATAGATTCAACTTGCAAACTTTTTGCTCCTGACCTTAGGTTATGAATCCCTCAGGCTGAGGCATAAAGATACTCTTTTCAAGATTGCCATTTAGAAATACAGTCTTGACATCCATTTTTCATATTTCATAATCATAAAAAGTGGCTATGGCAAGCATAGAAATGCAGTAAAAATACAGATCAATTCTACTCTGATTGCATCTAAGCATTTTAGATGTTAAAATGTAAAATCTACCCTAATTAAATAAAATCAGGGTTAATAGAAGACATACCTTTGAAGCTTTTCAAAATCTTTGATATCTTCTCATGAACTCAAACTGAGACCACCACTAGAGTTAACTCGCTATTCTTCAGACTTAGAACTGGTTTGTGAAATCCGATTAGGTGAAGAAAATTGAGAGAAAGATGAAATTTTGAGGTGAAATAAAATAGGGTTGAGATTTTGGGAAAAGAAAATAAATAAATATTAGTAATTCAAAATTAATAAAAATGGAATTTTTTTTAACATATTTGAAAGCAACCCGATTTATAAACTAATTACATACAAAATTGTTGTAATTAGTTGACCAAATCTCAACACCTAATATTCCACTAACAGTTAGTGGAACTTAGTGGACTAGGTGTTTACATCTCATGTAGCCACATGTCCCACTAAGTTTTAGTGGAAATATTGAACAAAATGTTGAATTTTTCCACTAACGTGGTCCAAGGGTTAAATATCATTTTAACCTTTCAAGTTAAAGTCATACTTTGACTTTTTCAAGTAAAAATTCAACATTTTGACTTTTTATCATTTTATTCGTCTTAACTAATTCTGACATCTTGAGCATGCATCCACATTCATTTTTTTCGAAATTCAAATCACATTTGAATATAAAGTCGGTCAAAATTTGACTTTTCAAAGTAAAAAAGTCAACATTTTGACTTTTTATAAATTTGGCCATTTCCATCTATTTCGAGCTTTTGATTATGAATTCGTATTTATATTTTTAATATTTCAAACATAAAGCTCTATATGAAACTTATATCTGACGTCTATATCACATATATTGTCGGTTTCTCTCTTTTAACTAATTCGAACAATTTGAATTATTCTAACATATTGTTCTAAGTTAATTTCTTATGAGCTAGCAGGGGAATCTAATGGACCTATAGATCATAGGCTCCAAGGATTTAAGATTAACTAGGTAAACCTTTTTAGACCGAGCTAATCAACATTCGTTAACTAACGAGTCATTCCACTAAAGTTTCATAGTTTCACTCCCCTCACTATATATATATTTTTGTCTCTACGATATAACCATAATCAGTAAGTTAATGCTTCAAAGGTTGTTAGTAATCTTGGTTTGATCAAAATACCATTTTACTCCCGAGATTACATCTTGTTCCTTAAGTCCCACTGATCCACTATAAAACAATTAGTTTAAGGTCCAACCTATAAACTGAATCCCTCTCGAGCTAATGAGAGGGTGGGATCCCTTGTTCAAGACTTGGATTTAGTCTTTAATGGAACATCTTATCTACTAACCCTAAACCAGGTAGGAGTGAATTCTGTCTTGTACCCTATGTCCCTAGCCATCCACCCAACCTTAGTGTTGAAATGAGTGGCTTATTAAGCCACCACTGCTGAGTTGCCCTCACCTATGCAGATTTAAGGATAATTTCACGTGGACAAAAGTTTATAGTTAGCTCAGGATTAAGATTAAGTTACCTAGGGTATCAATAATTGCAATAGTCAACTTTATACAATCAACGATGTTATACCCTAAAAGTAACTTTCATGATTCCAGTATTATGTAAGCTCTTTACATAAGATGCCCTCACTTCCATTTCTTTACATAGAGGATTTAGGATAATATCATTTGTACTAACTACAAAGCGAACCACATCCATAGTGACCCCATAATAAGGCGTCCAACCTTATTCATACACTATAGACCACTTGGGCTATGTACTTGAACTTAATCCACGTTTATGTTTCTACATAAAGTTCAAGTCTACATTATATAGCCTTTGGGACCTTAGTTTATTGGATTCAAGATTATGGTATTCTATTTTCAGTAATAAGTCCTTAATAACCACTTTATTGAATAGAATATAGTTTTAAACTACAAACTACAAGTTTTTTAGGACATAAATTCCAACAATTCAAAATTAATTTATGAGAAATAAAATATTTGAATGAGTCAAAATATTAATTTAATGTTAATTAAATTCATATTAAAATTATTGGTTATAAGAGAAATTTATATTTGAATCTCCTTCAAATTTAATTTAAGTTAAATATAAGATATTTAATTTAACTATTAATTAATGGAAAATTTTCAAAAATAACAAATTTTCAAAAAATGCGTACAACCTATAGCAAATTCTATCATTGATAGTCAATTATATGTTATAGTGATAGAAGACTATTAGTGATAGAATCCAAAATTTTGCTATAACTTGTAAATATTTTAATTTATTTTGTTATTTTTAAAAATGTCCTTAATTGTTAATTAATTAGTTGATTTGAAATTTTTATTAATTTAATATTTTTTAAATTAATAGAATCTCATGATTCTCTTCTACTACCTTTCCTACTCAATGAAGGCAAGTGTCGCACCCCAAACTGTATTAAGACAATAACGTCAGAGTTGTAGGAATAGAATATGAGTTTGTTACAACTTTGAAATTTTTTTATTGCAAAATTTTATTCTCAACTCCTTTTAAACTATCAACAAAACTCAAAATGCAATGGTGGTCAATGTAAACGAAAAGTATAATAAATACATACCAAAATATATACGTTAGTAATAACAAGTGTTTGATACATAATTACAACACTTTGATCAAATAACTATTTCTTAACTATTTTCAAAACGTCTGAAGTCATCTCGCGACAAATCCTTCAACCTTCTTTTCTACTTGGCCGAAACGTCTGATCTTGGAAGATGCTATTTTTAAAACGTAAGTCTAAATGACTTAGTGAGGTTTTATGAAATCCTTTTTGCAATGCCCTTTGATAAATCCTTTTCGTCAAATCATAAATACCAACATAAATCAATTTATCAATTAAACACTTTATTTCACAAAACATGTAATCATTTTCACAATAGAATTAAATCATCTCGCAAATCATATCAATATATATTTTGCATACACAACAATTTGAATAGCACATTTTTTTCGCATAATGTAAATCATCTCAAACAAACACACAATAGTTAATTATTTTTTTCGTCAAGGATCCCGAATCGTTCTCTATGCTTTGTCTCATTACCTCTCGTTTAGACTACTATATCAACGACATCTGAGAACATATAAATTTGTTCTTGTTACTTAGGCTGCTAAGCTTTATATGCTCCTTTCAACGCATAAGCCAACTACTTATCACCATGTAGCCTGTACATCCCATAATGACCTTGACTCTTTATGTACATACAAAAATTAGTATCATCTCAAAGAAACAACTAATGGCTTGAAAACCATTTTATAGTATGAAAATTATAATCATCAAATCAAGCTTTAACATTATAAATCATACTTGAAAACATATAAACTTTTCATAGAAATCTCTTTTGAAACACTTTTCATTCGAGTTCTTCTTTCCAATCAGTAAATAGATATCATAATAAAGTTTTTAACATAAATTCATTTGTGAGAAACTACTCACAAAGCTTTGAAAAAAAGCACTCACCACACTTTACCAAAAATCCTCCTCTTCTCGTGGAGCCTTCTCGAGCAACAAATCGCTGTACTTAACAATTTATTTTTCTTCTTCTCATCAAAGAAAAACAATAATATTTTAGCTCTTTTTTTTAATAAAATATTTTGTGCTTACTTAATGACCACATCCTCTATTTATAGAGCCCTTAAACTATCTTAGTCATGCTTAAACTCTTGTCATATTGCCAGCTTCGCTGCTTAAAACATTACATGTGTAAATTTAATACTCAACCTAGCCATGCTTAACTCTTTAATCTTACATGTTAACCTCTATCAAATTAGATTTGACATTTTCTTTGTCAAACCTTACTTCTCACCTAACTCCATACCGCAAATAACTTTAACCACTTAACACTTCTTGTGAATAACCTTATCACGTGGCTACATTTTTACTACAAGAAATCTTCCTCGTGAACTAACCAACTTTTACTCACTTGGAACACTTATCACGAACTTAAACTTCAAGGCTTCCTCATAGACTTTTTCATTGGGAAACCCTTGGTTCTTATCACAAAGACTACCCAAGCGCCTAGTCGTTTTAGTCAAAATTTTACTTCTTAACTTACTTGAAGACTTTCTTTTGAGAGCGTTTAGAGTTATAGATTCTAGTGCAAACCTTCTTTTCTCGAAACTTCCTCGCAAATTAACTTCTTTATCGCAAAACTTATACTTAACCATAAAAAAATTTATCACTTAATCCCTTCTGTGGATTTATTCAAATTTTATTTTCTTAATATCTAGCCAAATTTTATTTCCTAGACTCAAATTAAAAATGGGTCTTATAGAAAGAGGGTTATAATATACAAAAGGAAATTAATTTTTCTTAATCAATCAATTCCACTAATGATTTTGCTTTTCTGTAAAATAGTTTCTCTCTAAAACTTTTTTCATCCCAATTTGTTTCCTCAAACCAATCTCATCCTAGAGGATAAGAAGGTCTCCGACGGATGGTGTCCCCACATGTGGAGTTTTTGTAGATTCACAGGCGTCAAACTAAGTAAGTTTTTCTTTCTTTAATCTATAATTTACTAAGGCATGCTTAATGAGAAAATTAGTTTCTATATTATTTTTGCTAATGTACTTGTATTTTGGAATTCTCAAATTAAATTAAGGAATGGTTGTGTAAAATGTTTCGCTGCCATGGGCTTTTATACCTTTAGTCTTAATAACCCAATTCCACTAAACTAACATTGTAAGTTGTTTGATGAGTCTTGAACATTATGTAGAGACATATAGAGATCAATGTTCAAGATTAGCTTAAAAGGTCTATAGTCTAAGGATAAGGCTAGGTATCTTATCCTTGTAACTCTATGGATACGACTCACTTTGTATTTGATACAAACGAAATGATCCAACGAGTTCGTGTAGGTGACATGTGAGTGAGGATATCTTATGCAATGAATTTGCATAAGACTGAACCACGAAATAGTAAACACTAGATGTAACTCCGTTAACTAGTTAGATTTCTATTTCATTAGGATATGATCCAAAATTAATTTATGAGAGATAAAATGTTTGAATGAGTTCAAATATTAATTTAATGTAAATTGGATTTATATTAAAATTATTGGTTGTGGTAGAAATTTATACTTGAATTTGATTCAAATTTTAAATTAAGTTAAATATAAGATATTAAATTTAGCAATAAATTAATTGGAGAATTAATCAATAGTTTAGTTTAATTTTATTTTATTTAATTAAATTAATTTAAAACTATAAGATATTGGTAAGATATTGGAGAGATATTTATTAAATATGTTTTAAATGAAATATTAATCAAATATGATTTAATTAATTATTAATTAATTAATTAATTAGTTAGTGGATTTGAAATTTCTATTAATTTAATATTTTTTAAATTATTAGAACTTTATGATTCTCTTTTACTCCTTCAAGGAAAAGGAGTTATAAATATGCATAAGAAAAATATTTTTTTTCTTAATTAAGCCAATGCTTTTGCTCTCTGTAAAAATAGTTTATCTCTAAACTTTTTTCCATCCCAATTGGTTCCCACAAACCAATCTCATCTCAAAAGGATAAGAAGGTCTCGAATGGGTGGTGTCCCAATTTGAAGTTTTAATAGATTCAGTGACGTCAAACTAAGTAATTTTTTCTTCTCTAATCTATAATTAGAAAGCATTCTTAGATTTTAAGTTATAATAAGAAAATTAGTTTTTGTATTATTTTGTCAACGTATTGGTATTTTGAGATTTCCAAATTAAATTGAGGAATGTTTTGTATGATCTTCCACTGCCAAGGGCTTTTATCCATTTCAAGTCTTTCCATGATGCTTTTATTCACCACGTCGGAGAGACGTTGTGCGATGTGACATCAGGAGAAGAGTTCTCCCAACGCTTGCCTGGTATGTCGGCAGAGGCCTAGCCCGATGTCAAAATGTGACATCGGCGTCAGGTTTCACCGACGTTATCCTCGTCGTCTATAAAATCGACATCGAGAGATGGGAATGGGCAAAGTTGCGCTATTGTCTATTGAAAATGATTCTCTCGACACGGTTCTTCTGACATCCTTCCCAAAGTAAAGATTTACGTTGGAAGAATGCTTGTCGACGTTGTATCCAATCTTTGCCGACACATTACAGCGTCGTGGAAATCCCAATTTGTTGTGATGTTATTACAATAAATTTTTTTAACTAAATCAATTTCATTTCAAAACTATATGAACTATATCTTGTAATGTTGCAACTTAAAAAAGCTTAAGTATTCGAATTGAATCTCAAACAAACATAAACATAACAATCTATTGTTAAACAAAAACTTATCAAATGTCAAACAAACACCTAATTATTACATTTGTAATGTTTGATGATCAAAGCGTCATCATTTCACCCTGAAGAATGATTACTACAAAAACAGACTCTCTTGATGTTTTTAAATTGTCAAGAATCACTATTCTTGATGGTTTTAAAACCCTCATTGAAGCCAATGTCAAGAAAGCCAAAGTTCTTGACGATTGATACAAACGTCAAGAATATTAAGCGTTGACGTTTTATAAACATCAAGTATACAAATGTTCATGACACTTAAAAACCATCAAAAGTATAAGTGTTCATGACATTTAATAACCGTTAAAAAATTGATTGTTTATGACATTGAAAAAACATCAAGGATACACTTGTTTATGACATTTAGAAACCGTCAAGCATGTTTCAATTTTATTTTTTTAAAAAAAACTTGTAATTCAATAATATTTTCTTTCCTGTATCGTGCTCTCATACTCTTGACGATTTTAAAATGACTCATAATAAAAAAAACTAGTTGGTATATTAGAGTTGTTCCTGTCATTACACATAATTTTCATCAACTGATTCTATTTTAACGCATAACAGTACACATATAAATAAGAAATTTCATAGAAAACATTTTTACAAAGAAACTAAGGTAGGAAATCTATCGAATTTTTCCAAAGGAACAAATACAAACAAAATAGAAACTAAACCTTGGGAATATATTTTTACAAAGAAACTAAATACAACAAGGTATTGTTGTGAATAACAAAATTACAATAAGTTTTGTCACTAACCAAACATCAATCACTTGCTTCGTAGCTTCATCACTATAATAGATCGATCGAATAATGGCTTCAAACACATAAGGGCAGCGTCTGTAAAAATAAAAATATAAAATTAAGTACCAATAAAATCTCCAACAATGGTGAAATTATAAATGGTCATTAAAATATCAACTAAAAGGTTAAGTTCAAGAAGTTATTTAAGGTACTATTTATTCTTTTCAACATATTCTAAACATATAACAGAGAAAAATTGACATAAAGAAATGGATATAGTATACTGACTAAAATAAAATAGCATGCAATGCTTATGAAATAATTGAATCAGCCTAAAAAATCACCATCTAATCAGCAAACTTAAAAATCTAGATCATTAGATAATTAAATGTTATGGTTCAAACCAAGTTTAACAGCAAAACAATGCAACTAGACAACCATCTTGAAACCTAGACAAGCATGCAAACAGAAAGAGATTCACACGCAAATCTTGTTAACAAGATTTCCAAAGTAGGGCACACGATTAATTAAATTCTTCAACTAATCAAATTCTTCAACAATAGTAACCTGAGATGAGCTTAGTTGGGCTTAGTTTTGTATATGGGTAGGCAAATTTAATGAAGGTATTAAATTAATGAAGGTATTCCTTAACTTTATATAACAAATGTAAGGCTCACCATTTAATTAATAAGAAAACAGCCTAACCTTGTGAGAAGAAGCAACAAGAAAGTCAGCATCAAGCGCCTGGACGTCGACAACCGTATGTGGAACACTCTGGCATGCATCTACAAGCACTTGTTCCCCAAAACGATATGCCAAGCCACCTATTTCTCCAATTGGAAGAACAGAAGTTATAGAAAAAAATCAAATCATATTGAATTCCACTATGTGCCTAGAGTTATTATTAGAAAGATATCAAAAGTGATTGGACACACATCAAGAGAGAAAAAATGTCCGACAGTTTTTTCCCTTCTTCATTCATTGGACTTTATTATTTTTATTCAGTTGTACACCTTTCCACTTGAAGTGTGATAACTGAAGTAATATGATAACACTTCAATTTGAAATATTCTCCTACTACTTGTTTTATTTGACTAACAAATTGAATGGTAAAAAAAGGGAAACAGATTATAAAATGCTAAATATCAAATAAAAGAGTGTACCTAGTACATTTGAGACATGATGGGTAACCATAAGCTTCGTTTTTGTTGAAAACATTTCCTTCAAGTCTTTTAAGTTTGGGACATCATGTTCACTTAAACTTACAAACTTCAGAACAACACCAGTCCTTTCAGCTACAAGTTACCAAGGAACAATGGCACTATGATGTTCAACAACCGTAAGTATGATCTACACTAGAAGAAAATATTGTTACAGTTAAAACTTAAAAGTTAATGCAGTATGAGGCTACACACATTTAAAAACATAATGGATTCAACTTCATGATGTAGGAATGGAAAACACTTTTATTAACTTAATTAAATTTGACATAAGAATCTTCACAAAGAGAACCCTGAAACCTACACCTTAGACAATCAACAAGTATAAAATGTAAACCCATTGAAATTTACAGATTAGAAATGAGAGAGACAACTAATAGTCCTGACGATTTGATAAAACTTCATTAGTAGTCCCTATGATGTCATAAGAATTTCATGAATAGTCCTAGTCATATGACTAAATTCTAACTTTCTTCCAATCATAGGAATTAAATTTGCAATTTAACTCCATGTGGAGAATACCATGTGTCACAGAATCAACGCTTACAAGTTACACGTGCATTAACTAAACACATATAGAAGAAAATAACATGCAATAAACTACTAAGATCGATGCAGTGGCGACGCACCTCATCTTCCGATTTTAGATTCGCTAGGCCCCAAGAATAAGCCACTAGATTGATAGCTTCAGTTGCATTCCTC